>WTSP01012700.1:0-14280 GCA_025331215.1 Actenoides lindsayi | reverse complement strand
CTGTGAGAGAGACAGAGCCTGGCCCAGGCTGCCCAGAGAGGCTGTGGAGTCTCCTTCTCTGGAGACTTTCCAGACCCAGCTGGATCTGTTCCTTTGTGGGCTGCCCTGGGTGACCCTGCTCTGGCAGGGGAGGTTGGACTCAGTGAGCTCCAGAGAGGTGCCTTCCAACCCCCACCGTTCTATGATTCTGTACTTTTTAATATAGTTCAATTGTTTTTAAGCAGAAGTTAAATGCCAGTTTGGATCAGAATATGAGCATGGCAGCTTTTGAAAGCATCTAGTTTTCGGCC
The DNA here is from genome assembly GCA_025331215.1 of Actenoides lindsayi. NCBI lineage: Eukaryota > Metazoa > Chordata > Aves > Coraciiformes > Alcedinidae > Actenoides > Actenoides lindsayi. Next base: position 13,990 of record WTSP01012700.1, on the reverse strand, counting down.
AAAGCATACCGGTTCTGCTCAGGTTGCCCTTCATGACTCGGTTGCTGCTTCCGCCCCGCCACCACCGCCACAATCTCTCTCTAACCTTTATTCTTTTCCTCTCCTAGAAGTGTGCTCCGTAGACTGTGGCACTCACGGGGTGTGCATCGGCGGAGCCTGTCGCTGTGAAGAAGGGTGGACAGGAGCGGCGTGTGACCAGCGTGTGTGTCATCCCCGGTGTACGGAGCACGGAACTTGTAAAGATGGGAAGTGTGAATGCAGAGAGGGCTGGAATGGGGAGCACTGCACCATTGGTAGGCAAACGACAGGCACCGAAACAGGCACATATTGCTTTCTTTTCATAAATCGTAGAAACATAGTTACTGTTTGTGTATGGTAATAGGCTGTTCCTTTAAGGACCCTAGTGCTTTCAAATATTCTCTCCGAGTCAAAACGTGCTGGGTGAAATGCAGATGAGCTCTTGGAATCATTGAAAGTCAGTAACGAACTGATTTGTAGAGGGGAGGAAAAACCAAACCAAACAAATTCCACAGCAAATGAACATTAGGAAGTAAAGATGTAACAAATGGTCCGTCACAGTATCATCTGAGCCAAGGTTTTCAAACTTAACTAAACATTCCTTTGTGTGAACGGCATCTTTTTTAATTTCCTGGTCTGATGCATCAGTGCTCTCCTGCTATTATACATCACATCTGCAACGCATCACCAGCATCACCAGACAGAGCAGGGGTCAAGTCGTGGAGGAAGAAGTGTTCCTGGCGATACAGAAACAGCTCCCGAGCATTCTCCTTTGCTGTGCCGTGACAGTGGGCAGGGTGTTTGCATACAGACAGTCCCAGCATGGGGGGGCCCTGTGGGCAGTGCTGCTCTACCCTTCCCGAACAGCCTGCTGCTCGGTACAGCATGGGCGTCCCGCAGCGTGCCGTGACTAACACCGTCGCATCTCCGCTGCGGGCTGTCAGCCTGGCAAGCTCAAAAAAGGTTATACTTACACAAAGCACCGATGTTCTATCCTCTCAGTTACCGTGCTTCAAAATGTATTCTGGAGAGGGATTAATTGTTCCTAAATCAAGTTCTTCATTTTGTCTTTACGAGCAGGCAGGTAGTGCATTCGGATTATTTTATAAAGTTACTGAAAACAAAGGAACAAATAGTTATTTTCTCTACGCTGTAATCAGAAATGGGAAATTCTGAGTGATCGCATCTCTTCTGAGAACCCGTCTGGATGCGTTCCTGTGCGACATGCCCTGGGTGATCCTGCCCTGGCGGGGGGTTGGACTCCCTGATCTCCAGGGTCCCTTCCAACTCCTAACATTCTGTGATTCTATGAGACATCTGAGCAAAATTATCTGAAAGAAGGGTATCCAGCTGCTGAAACAGTGTGAGATGGAGGCAAGCCTACATTTCTCCAGATATTTTTTGGAGGACTGTGAGGTATATATACCTTAAAAGAAACTCAGTGAATCTCAATCTGAGGTCATATTGTTTCAATTAATCTTAAAGGGGTAAATGTAACAAAGAAAAGGAGCAGGTCAATTGAGATTTTCATGGCAATCAGGGACCCTAATGGGACAGTCCTATTACAAATGAATTGTTATTTCTTTACTTAAAAGTATGGTGAGATTTTTGCATCCCTCAAGCTGTTTTTCTTTTTCATTTCCCTCTGATTTCTCCCTGGATATACAAACCATTTCTGATACACACATGAGTTGGAAACTAGAATTACACTCTTATTGGAGAGAAGGAAAAAAAAAAAAAGAACAGATAGTATTTTTGAGGCATATCCTTCGATGTGGTGCTGCATGCTTCCACCACACTAGGCTAGTAGGATTTAAATCAAAGCTTTTATGACTGAACACTCTGTGACCAGCATAGGTGGCGGAGTGGTTTTTTTTCACTATTTCTTTCTGCCTTCCATCATATCAACCTACCTCTGCTAGATCAAGCCAGGCATTTTGTTTTCATATTAAGTACTCCCAGATATTTACAAAATGCCTGGGGTTTTTTGTTGTTGTTTGCTTTTGTTGGTTTGTGGTTTTTTTTGCATTAAACAGCGTAATAATGGCTTATTTTAAAAGTTGCTGCTTTGCACAAAGTTTGTTTTGCTTTCTAGTCTTTTAGTAACATGCCTATGTTTAGAGGTAATTAGTGTGTTTAAAGTCTTTATTACTGTGCACACAAAAAGACGCCTCGTACTGATATCTTAAAGGAATTCTGAAAATTACAAGCTGAGCTAGTGAGCTCTGAAGTGAGAGTTTTAGTCTAATTTTCAGACTTGCAAAATAAATATTTTCCCTGTTATTGATGCATATAATCAATTCTTCTTTTCAGAAAAAGGATCATGCTGCTGGAGTGATTAAATATGCAGTCAGCTATTTTGTTTACGTACTAGAAAGAGTTCCTTGAAACTTAAAGTGGGTCTTCCTGTGCCAAAGATGAGACTAAGGCAAAAATTTCTGGTTTGCCCTTTTGATTATCATATATTAACTTTGTGCATTCCTAAGTTGCCTGTTGTATGTAGGCAGATATATAGGCTTGTGAGAGAGCCGTATTAGTAAGAATTTTCATATGCTTGTACCAGGAGGCCTGATTGTGGGGTCATTTACAAAAGCATAAAGCACGATGTCAGCAATGGAATTCAGTTCAGAGGGACAGCTCAGCTCGATCCCACTGGGTTGTGTCACATGGGGCTGAAACAGAGAGAGACTTTGGAGGGTAAGGGTGGTAAAATTACTTTTTTTCAGTATTTATACTGAAAATGCTAGAAGTTACCACTGGAAAATTTGTCCTTAGAGTGAATTGATACTTTGGAACAAGGTTGAGCTGCTCAATATGTTTTAAGCATCAGTGTGGGGAACTAAAGTGTACTTAAATTTTACAGAAGCTCATTTCAGTCTAGAGTACTCCCTTTATGGTTTTGCCTTCGACTGAAAGGTTGACACAGCATTTAATGTCAGAATTCAGAGTGTCCACCTGAAAAGACAATATTCAGGCATGTAAATTTGATGTATTTAAACCTTGATTTAAATATTTATTTGGTTTAAAAATTGTTTTCTTTTTTTATCCCAAAGCCATTGTTTTAGTCCTGTTGGGAAGGTACCTGGCAAACTGCACAGTTTGTCTGTCCTAAGGCAAAGCCAGACCAGAGTACAGTAGCATAGGAGCAGATGCTGAATCTCTCCCTACCCTGCACATAGTTTGAGTTTTTGAATGCCCACATTAGGTCCTGAGGAGCAGTGAATGACCAGACTCAACCTCCCAAGACTCTGGAGAACTTCTGCATACAGACTTCAAGGAGAACAATGCAAATCCTCTAGGAGAGTTTGTTTACCCTGAATTTCCATTTATTGCTACACCAAGCCTGAAATCTCTTACAGGCAGTAGGAAAACTTGCTTTGATTCCAGTGACTTTAGGTCAAGCCCACTCAGAACAAACCAATCTAATTTGTGAGAGAAAGAACAGGATTCCATGTACAAACCAAAATACATTTTCTTTTGTTTGTGTTTATCAGCTTCAGTGGCAAAGAAATCTTTACAGCAGCTTGCAGGTATCCAAGTTCATTCAGGATATTTTATTCTCTTTAATATCAAATTAGGCTTTTATAGATAGTTGACAGAAGGCACGCCCTTGTATTACAGTCTTGAGTATCATAGCTCAAAAACATCACCAAAACTGCAGTTCCTCTCAGCATTACCTCCATTTTAAGAAGAGCACACTGAACAGTCTCCCAGAATGCCACTATTAGCTCAGTGTTAACAAGCTGTGCAAAGCAGCTTTTCCTTACGTGCAGCAGTAGAACTGCATATGAAAATCAGTGAGTGCAAATGCCAGGTTAAACAGATTTTGGGAAATCTATATCCAAATCATATAAAAATGCAAGGAGTAGTGTCTGGTCCTGCTCAAAACGCTCTACGTAGCAGAGCAGAACTCTACACCAGGCACTACATTTCGCTTTGTTACTTCAGGTAAGAAGAAAAATTGCTCACTGGAGCGATGATAAAGAAAATGAATCTTTCCCAGTGCAAAAATAGACCTGTCAGGATATGTTTATTAAGTGATTACTATTCATTGATTGCAATTATGGAGGAAGTTATAACTAAATAATAGAGGGTAATCTAGATGAGGAAAAAATATTGGAAAACTAATAACAAGGCAAAAGACAAAGATATAAGAGGTGCTAAATCTTGAACCAGTTTCATGGCAGAATTTTAAGAGGGAGGATTTCACTTTTCCTTGAATCATACGAATGTTGTTCAAGTGTGCTGTTACAAAACAGATCTGTTGCTTTCACTGAAAAGAATGTTTGGATGTTGAAAACTGGTTTTAAACTGTTGTGGCAGGTGTTCTGCATATAAACTGTCAGAATAGCGTACTAAGGACAGAGTGATGTGTACAGGGATCTTTAACAGTCAAAAATACCATTTCAAAAGCATAATTCCATCTGTAATTCATATCCCTGCAGGATGAAATATGACTGTTATTAAGTCATTGGGAAAAATCTCGCCGTGAGGCTAGTGAAACAGGGATTTAATCCTAAATATTTACCAGTAAAATTTGAAAGTCTGCAAATGTATCTTGTAAGGTGAGCTCTCACCAGAGGGTGATGTCTGAGATTTTCTTTGTGGCTGCCTGTCATATTCCCAAAGCCTTGCTCTTATCTGCTCTCATCCTACATCGGATGTAGGTTAAGCACTCCTGCAAAAGATTGTAGTCAAGGCTGTTTGCTAATAGAGGTACTCTGCTGCAGATTACAATCAAGATAATCCTTTTCTTTTCTGTTCCTTTTTTTATTATTTTTTATGCAAATGAGCTATGCCCTCTGTGACAGCCATAGACATGTGACAACCTCCAACTATCTACCCGCTGGGCGAAACACAAACAGGGCTAATGTGTCCATCTCTGCAGACTCTGCTTAGACTCAGGCTGGAAAAGACCCTTTAGCTCATCAAGTCCGACCATAAACCTAACGCTGCTTCCTGGCCTTGCTGCTGCTTTTTGGAATCTAACTCCAGAGATGAGGATCTGCCACTCTCTGTCCCCCGCTGAGTCCTTGGCCTCTGTACTGAAAATGACAAATGGTAGCACATGTTCCTTAGTAAATAAGGGATTTGGAAATCTGTATTAGCCCTATACCTTATCTTTGCTATTTGTAGGGCCGTGAATAAAGAAGAAAGATTTGAAAGAACCGGGATCCTGTCCCTGTGGTGGGCAATAATCTAAAGTTTATAGATACGTAAAAATGTGCAGGAAGAAGAAAGGTTCTCTGTGTCCATGTTTATCAAGATAAGAAGCCGAAGTTGCAGTAGGGAAGATTTGGGCTAAGCATTAGGAAAAACCTTGTAACAGTAAATGAAAAACTGAAGCAGGTTGTCTAAGCAAGTTGTGAAATCCTCATCGGTGGAGCTTTTAACATCAATTTAGACAAACGTCTGTCAGGAACAGCGGTGAGGTAACTCATCCTGCCATGGGGCAGCGAGCAGACTAGAAAGTCATTGAACTGTATGAGCTCTCTTCCAGTCTGATTTTAAATAAGGTTAAAAGGAAGTGTTCCTTCTAAGTACTTTATTTCATAATGGGCCATGTTAAGATTTGTACTGTTATCCCTTCTAAGAATCTAATGCTGCTCTTGGAAGTAGAATTGATCATTTATCCAACCACAGAGACTAATCTGCGTCTGCTGTATTCTCAGAACAATGATTTGTCAATGTATACATTGAGCCACCCTGAAACATCCAAGTAAAGAGCAAATACTCCACCCAGCAGGCAAAGACTTCAAATCCTCTCCCTTTAAAGCCCCAAGACTCTTCCAACTGGACACTAGATGGATAGTATTCCACCTTTGGTTTTACTTAAAGAAATTTGTATAAATTATTTTTTTGTGCCAGGTGTTTTGGGATGACCATGCTCTTTCCAGCTTTTAGACATGCTTCCATTTTTTTTGTCAGCTGGAAGGAATATCACATGTAAAGTGTGAAGATTTAGATTTTTACCTTATCACGAAGTCAATAATCAATAGAAACATTAATAATGCAGCATTGTGTTATCTTTGGATACAGAAGGATATTTTTGTCCTGTGATAATGGTCTTTGTGTGAAAGATTTTTTTTCTTCTACTACTGATTTTTCTTGTTGTAATTACAATGGTAATGATTCAAAGATGAGGCAATTTTCAGGAGAGATGGAAAGTGTGTGGGAGGAGACAGTGGAAAGCCATCGTATCTGACAAAGAGCAATTTAGAAGGAGCTAGATGTATTAGACTTCTCCGATGCATTTCTAACTTAAAATTAATCTGTAGCAGTTTATAACCTATGAAGGCATAAAAAACCCTCTAATGACGATGACAGAAAGTTAGATTGCGTGCTCTGTAGAGGGGGGGAACACATTTTTTCATTTTATTTGAAAAATGCATAGAATATTTGGGTCATGACCACCTTTCATTACTGATGATGTAGAAATACGTTGGTAATATATATGATGACATGACCAAAAATGTTAAGAGACATCAGCTGTTGCTGTTTCTGCAGCTTCAGGTCCATCACCTGTATAACACAGTCACCCTGTTGTCTTTACACCTGGTAGCAGGTTTCTTGGTAAGCACATGTTTGGGGCAGCCTTTCAGGTATGTGATGTTAAGCTTTTACTTGGAGTGCAGTAGTGTGGTTCCCACACGCACGCGTCCGCAACAAACAGAAGAGTAGCAGATACCTCATGAAGTAATCTGAGAGATTGTCAGTGATTTCTGTCATCCTCTGCACATAATTTCCATGGATTTTTTTTTTTTTTTTCTGATTTGTAACTTGGTAAATTCCTAATCCAGTAACTTAAAAATACTTTGCTACTTTCATGTATCAGGGATGAGTAAACTTTCTAAACAACTTCTGTAGCACTAAGGAATCCAGAACTACCATATGCATCCTCTTACTTTGTCATAGCTGAGCAAGATAGCTGATGGTGTATATTTGGAAGGAAAAATTCTGTGTAGAGATTTGTATACAGTGAGAATGGTTTGACTTTCAGGGAGTTTAGAAACAGAATTCCTTTTCATTTGCAGTATTTACACAAGGCAGCTGGGGATCTTTTTTGGCTAAAAGGCAAGATCATTCATGAGGAAGAACTTTCCTGTTTGCATTCTTTGCTGAGGGCTTCCTGTAAATGATTGAAATATGTCACAGTGCAGTGTCAGAACACTCGAGTGGCTTTTTTCTTTCTCTTTATATAGGATATTTGCAGAACATGACCTTACTTCTTTCCTTTCTAGCCCCCAAAATTTAATGAGTGTGTTTTCAGTAAAGCTTCCTGCATTTTGTCTGGTACTTCAAAGATGCAGTCAGCAGATACTGGTGAATAGTTTCCCAAAGTAAAAGCACATTACTTTTTTTCTCCTTTTGGAGGGGCTTCTACATGAGTTATATTGATTTACTGGCCAATTCTCAAACTCTTAGGAGACTAGAAAAAGAGGGTGAGGGCAATCTAGCAGGCAGCTGATCTAGCTTTTGAAAGGGCAGAGCTGATTTTGCTGTTCATAGCAGTATTCCCAGCATCAGGTGATCTTCGCTTCTTCCCCAGATAATGTTTTCTGTGTTATTTTGTACCCTGTGGTGCCAAGCACAGCTTCAGCAAGTGAGTGCATTACAGGGTGTCGCTGGATACAAAACAACAAACACACAGAAATGCTTGTGAGAGGTCAGAGGCATAGATCGGATAGAAATAGAAAGGCAGCACCAGATCTTGAGAAATATACGTGGATTTACATATATATAATATTTATGCTTACTAAGAAACAAATACAGAAGAGAAGAGTATCTGCCCATCCTTTTGAGGCCTGCTGTTAGTGTTCTTGTCAAAGATATCTTTTCTTTAATCACTTATATTCTCATTTATACATTCTCAAGGTATAGTTCTTGTATCTTCAATATCAATTTCACAAGGTCTTCCATGCTTGAAGATGCAAATAAAGCCAAATGTGTTTTGCCTGACTGCAGCAGACTCCATAGAATAACAAGTCAGACACCAGGCTTTACCTCTTCAGCTTCTTGTCAATTTAGTATCAAATTAACAGTAGGATGCATTAGAAGTTAGAGGCTTGTCTTCCTAAGATATTTGATGCTTTTGAAATTTTCCACTTAATATTTTCTTTGTTTAATGTTGTATTAAAAATATTAATGTCAGAAAGAAAAAGGAAAAAGAAGTGGTCTCCACAGGATCTCTGAAGTGTCAGTTCAGGATTTTGCTGTGTGATCTATTTAGGGCTTTGGGGAAAAAAAAATGAAACTATTGAAGGTTTTCTCTTTAAACTGTCAGTTATCTCTTACCCAGTAACTCCTCACTGAGGATGAAATACACAGTGATGTTGAATATTGATACACCCTTCTTTCACTAAAAGCCCTTACTTAGACAATTTTTAAAAAGATCTAAAGGCTTGAACAGGGGGACTTGTTCAGGTTACCAGTTAGGAGATATCGTGGGCCATTCTTATTCAACACAAAGTTTTTACAAAATTCATGTTATTCACCTCTTTTCTCTAGCTCTTTCTTTCCATCCCCCTTCTGACCTGCTTGTGAAATGCATATTAGGATAACCTCGTATCTGGAGATTATTCCTGTAGGTAGCCCCAGCCTCTTTCATTTTTGATACGTTTTTTGTCTACTTGTAAAAAGACAGAAAGTTTTGCGTGCGACAGAAATAATCACATAGCGTAGTGTATCTAGTTTGCCCAAAGAAATTACATCTTTGAGGTAAGGGAAATGTAAGAACTAAATACACATTTGAGTGTTCTTGAAGGTGTTCGGGTCTGAGGTTATTGTCTACGCTCATCTCCATATGTTGAAAGTTCAGGTAGTTGGAGTAATATTTGGGTCATTATGACTTGATTTATAGTTGCCATGAGCATTGAAACGAACTCTGTTCAATGTTTCTCCAATTTGCAGCACATACTTCTGTAGTGTTTTCAGTGATACAGTATTGATTGATGTATAACTGTCCATCTCATGCTGTCAGGTATATTCAAAAGACATTCACGCTGGGATTGATAGAGACAAAGCAATACTGGTGTCTCATTCATCCAGCAGCAGTTCACAGTCGTAGTGCTAAAAGCTGAAGAAGTGGAACATGAGAAATTAAGGTTCCTGTGTTTATCCTCATTCTTTCTTCATTCAGTAACAGGACTAGAGCAGAAAGGATTTGTGATCCAGCTGTTCCTTGAAGATTTTCAAATCTGAGAGCTGACCCTTAGCACCGAGTCCTACGCACTTAAATTATTTCAACCCAAACAAGTACCTCTCTTAAACAGTTAAGCAGTTTTTCACGGAAAAGTAGTACCTTTCCTTTCACAAAGAGTTCAGTATGACATGGTTCATAACATTATCCCTAATGAAAATCTAGGCAGAGGAGACATGGCTGTCTGCTTATCGATGTAAAACCTTTCTCCCTCTCTTTCAACTGAACTTAAAAGCAGCTTTTACTCTCGCCTTTCTGTAATCTGCCAGTTCTATGGCCCATGACTGATGTCTAACATCTGGGATTTGGTTTCTTTTCTTGTGCTGTCTCATTGGTTATTGGGAGCCATGCAGTGAGTCCCAGATGTTCAAGTGTAAAACAGTTTCTGCACTCTCTCAAACATGGTTCTCATAATGGCACCTAAGTCCTACCCAACTCATTTGTCCTTTCTCTGTTGTACAATGCCTTTTAAAAGGCTCTGGGTTTCCTGCATTCTGTAAATAGGGAGTCATAGTTTTGACAAACTGCCAATTAAAGTCACGGGCTATTGCTTTTTCCTAATCCCATTGTATTTTTAGCTTCTGTTCACAGGTTTTAACATTCCCGTGCAGAGCAGGGTGATCAGCTCGGCATCGATAGACTGTGGCCTGCTTTTAAAATGCTGTGAAATAAGATGCCGTACAAAATAGCTGCAAGGAACAGTTTAAGTATTTCTTCTTAAGTGTTCTGGAGTGATTAGGGTAGGCTGAACTACACGAGATGATAGTTAATCTTTCATATGATTAAAAAGTGCATATACTTTTAACATTTTAGTATATTTTTACAGAAAACCATATAAAGTAAAGATGAATCTCTCCTACATTCATTCCAGTTAATTATAAAACTGCAGATGAGATTTTTTTTATTATTTTTTTTTAGGTAGATGTTGAAGGATTAAAATTGCTCATGAGTGTGACAAATGAGTAAGATTCATAATGCTTCTAGACCACATATGTTTTTATTTGCCTTCAAATAGTCAGTTTTTCAGAGCATTGAACAACTGAGCTAAGGAACCAGAGTGCATCAAGATGCAGTCCCTGTTCTGAAGAGAAATAGTAGTGATAACACCCTTTTTATATAAGAAATAAAAATAATGGTGATTAAATGGTTAAACCCCATTCTTTTTAATTAAAAGCTAAATCAGTTTGTAGTGAAAAATATTACTAGGCTGTGATTTTAGGCCAGAAATTATACTAAGATGACAATTATCCAAAAGAACAAATTAACAACAGCAACAAAAAAGATCATTTTAGGACTAACGTGTTTACCTAGAGCATGGTACTTTATTCACCTTAAAAGTAGTACTGCTTCAGTGTTCCAATTGTTAGGAATCAAAAGGGATTGCTGAGCTTCTTGTGGAGTGAGCTCCTCAAGAACAGCACTGAAGTTATTTTTGTACATTCAGCGTGCACAAACACAAACCCCTAAATGTCCCAGAAGATGCCGATGCTCCTCAAACCAGAAGCACATTAGTACAGATGAGAGAACTGACTTTCTGTTGTAACCCCTGGGAATAGCGAGAGAGTAGATCTCTGTTCCTAATGTACATGTTGCCATCCACTTTCCAGCATGTTTTAAATATAAACTGATCTGACCTCTTTGCTTTCCATTTAATAAGGCAAGGCAAAATGTGTATATGCTGGGTTATAGATCACTTCTCTCTGAAATTAATAGAGGAATTAGCATTATAGTGTACAATTTTCCAATGGAAGATAGCGTGCCCAGGATTAAGCAGAAAAAGAAGCTGGGTGTCTCTCTCTCTTCTCTCTTTCATTTTTAAACTGCAGAATCACTTGCATTTCAACAAGAAAGGTATTACTGAAAGCTGGAAGCCATGGATCATTATTTACTGCTGAAAAGTAAAAGCACAGCATGAATTTGTTAAAATGTTAACAGAGTCTGATGAATTCTATTCCTTATATATATATATTTTATTTTTTTTTTTGTTCAGAGTAGTTTGATAACAGCACAGAAAAAGCAATGACAATGTGCCTATTCTGGTTTAAAAAAAAAATTATATTGAAAAGATGTTTTAGACTTAAGACAGAAAATCACTGCATAGGAGTTTGCTAGGAATATGAAATTAAGGTTGGCATTGCTCACCATGCAGCATTAATAGGTAGTTGAATTGGGGGGGTGGGAGGTAAAGTATAGTGACACAGATTTTTAGATCCAATTCATCTTTTTGTTGGCTTCTTTGGAAACTAGGGGTAAAATTGCTTTTTGTTACTGCCTCCCTTGGATCGTTAGTAATTGATTCTTTATCATGAAGCCAATCCATATATATCTTCTGTGTGTCCTGTGAATGTTTGAACTTTTTTTTTTTTTTTTTCCTCCAAAATAAGTCAGAAATATTGATTTAGAATGGAGAAAGCCTTCCATATTTAGAGAACAGGTTATTAGAGTCAAGGTCACTTTGTGAAGGCTGAGAGGGCAACAGTGGCTTGAAGGAAATACTGGGTGAGTGTTACCCTATAGAAAATGTTAAGCCTGTGTGAACAGGTCTGCTCTCAGTGTTCCTGCATTATGCCTCTCCAGAGATGGTTATAAACCAGAAGCCTAAACAATGTTGAATATGTACCTGGAAGGCTGAAAGAGAAATGATAAATTCTATAAAAGTGTCTGTGCATTAGCTTGCAGTTGCAGCTTTTCTTAATTCAGATCCAGAGGGGCCTGTAGAGCTTATTGGGCTTGTGATTTTTCTTTGGAACTTTTGGTTAAATATTCTATAACAATTTTGTTTGCTTATATGCTGAAGAAGAAAAGTGAATCAAAACCGGTCAGGCCCCTTTAATTTCAAACAGTAGTTCATTACTTTATCAAAAGGCTTAATTACATATGAAATAGCATTTCAGCAGACTTTGTGGATACACTGAAGTGTCTCCTGAAATTGTTAATATTTCCATATTGCATGAAATTTTGTTAAAATAAAATGAAGATAGTGCTTATTAAAATCTCATCATTTCCCCATTCTTTTTAATCTTTCAATCTTCCATACACAGAGAATTGGGGAAGTAAAGTCTGCTTGCCTGGCCAGTATTTGCACTATCTGGTTACCACAAAATTCCTAAAATCCTTATTACCTAATTTAAAAGTGTTACTGCATGGGAAGTTTTAAGTATGCAATGCTTTGTCAAGGGAGATACTTATTCAGCAGAATTGGGGTCGTTTTAACGTATTTGTATTCCATTTAAGACTGCATCTGTTTTATTCAACCTTTAAAGTTACAGTTTCCCCTACTATACTAAGGATTTTTGTCAGCACTTCTGAGATAAAATGCTGTATTTTAAAAAAGTTCTAGCAAGGTGTATGTAATGTATCTGATTTCTTAAGGTCAGTGGTCCTATCGATATTAAATTGGAGCTTGCTTAAAAGTTATTTGCAGAATATACCCCTAGATCTTAATTTTTTATTTCCTGTATTTTCTTGCTTGAGATAAAGATATTGTAAAATGTGAGGAGGGATGTCATTCAAATGTGAAGAAACGGCACTGAAGTGAAAAGAAAGATGTCTGTTCTTTTCAGCATTGCTTCTATTTTTTTTTTGCCCTGTGACTCAAAATTACAGGGTTATTAAAGATAAACTTTCACAGGGCTGCTGCTACTGATCCCTTAGTTAAATAAGGTAACTTCATTCCAGCTTAGGAAAGAATTAAAATTAGGAAGTTCTTTCATTGAGAATGAGAAGCAGGTATGCATGCTGGCAAACGCACTTAAAGGTCTTCTTCACTTTACTGATTTGTACTTGAGGAGAGAGGCTTTGCCATTAAACTGCAGGATAGTTTTTCCGGTGAGTGATAACCCAGTTAAAAAAGATTTTTACAAAAACTTCCTAACGGCTTACAGAAATTATTACAGTAAATTGGATATGCACTATGCCTGATTAAATGTATTCCCACACACCTATTTACTCTGAAACCTAAAGCTGTTCCAAAGTTCACTTTGCTTGATTAAGACCCGTGGAGATCTCATAAACTCAATCGAGTCAAACTGCAGCAGTGCTCAGGTGAGAGACCTTCAGCTATCGGCTCGATGTGCGGGGTGTTCTTCCATTAGCTGCTCGTGCCGGAGCATCGAGCGAAGAATGCGGGAGGTTCCTCTGCTTCTCCCTTTCTGCCCCCAACTGCTGAAATATCGCTGTGCGGCGGGGAAAGGCTGTTACATACTGCTTGGTTTCACAGCTTTGCAGCCATCCGTGTTGGCTGCAGGAAAGCCTTATGAATATGTGTTTCTAACCATGGTCCTTAGAATGTGCTAACAGTTCAGCTACATGTAAGAAATGAAAAACGATCCTACGCCTCATCAAAGTGATGAGAAACGGGCAGAAGACGTATATAAATTCTATGTTATAATTGTATTTGAACACAGAGGGTAAATAGTACTAGTCTTCAGAGCAGGCTCACCTTCTGGTAATTTTTCCTTGTACTTTTCTAAGTTAATTAATAACCTGGATAGAAAATGGAAAAGTAAAATTTCTTCGACATCTATTTGGTATGTTTAGATGTATTAGTTCACGTATGTAGACGTTTAGATACACGGCTATATTTAGATATACGCTTAGATATATTAGCTACTCGTGCTGTATTTTCAGTGTTGCAAAGACAGAGCACAAAACTGGCAAATTGTACTTTAGATATCCCATGCACAGATCTTGGATATTCCTTTCTTTTCCTTTCTTTTCCTTTCTTTTCCTTTCTTTTCCTTTCTTTTCCTTTCTTTTCCTTTCTTTTCCTTT
>WTSP01012698.1:0-20533 GCA_025331215.1 Actenoides lindsayi | reverse complement strand
CTAGTTGCAGATGGCCCTGCTCCCTGCAGGGGGGTTGGACCAGATGACCTTGAAAGGTCCCTTCCCACCCAAACCATGTCGTAATTCTCTGGTTATTGCAGGGTTTATGTGGCAGCTGCTAAGAGGTGCAAAAGTGAGGCAGCCAGCGTTTGTTTTGTACCTGTCTGCTGATGCTGTCAGCACAGCTGAGCAGGGGAACCCAGCCCTGCTTTGGAGGCTCGGCAGCAGATTGTGGAGCTCACCCTTTCTTTTTCCCACACATGTTCTGAGAGCGCACGTCCTGAAGCCTCTCAGGGCAATGCCCTGCACGGGCAGCCCCGCAGTGAAATGAGGGAGCTGGCGAGTGTGCTCCCGGCCCCTCCAGAACACCCATGGACCTCACCCACCACAAGCCACGGGTGAACCACTGCCCTTCATCTCAGAACATTACCACTCAGGGTTTCTCTCTGTCATATGCTCTGCCCTCCATCCTCCCTCTAACAGGACTCTCTCACTGTGTTTAGGAGAAGCACTTGCTCTATTTAAAGACCTTCAGAAGACTGTGACCGGTAATGGGAAATAAATAGCTGTCAAATTTGCATTCAATTAAAAAAAAATGTTATTTACACTAAAGTATGCTGTGGAAGTTCTGCAAAGGTCCTTCACATTTCAGAGTTGGCCATTTTTCATGTTAATGAAGAGGTCCACAGTGTGCTCTGATTAAAAACTGAAATAATTTTAAACCCCAGAGGTTTTTAGCTATCCTCAGTACTGCTGTCTGGAGGAGGGCCATGCAGTGCCACCGTGCTACACCCACTGCGTGCTCCTGGCTGAGCCGCTGCCCTCCGTCCCAGGTCCCACGAGCAGAGCCCCAGGCACCAAGGATGCCACGTGTGAAGTCAGACCCGGCTTTCTTCCTCTTCGACCGCCCGGTGAAGGCCCGGAATGAATTTCAGAAGGTGCTTTCGGACACCGGCTCTCCTGCTTTTCCGTGGGAGGGTCCCAAAACTGCTGCTGCAGCTGCTCCCCTCCCAGAGCGGGGACATGGACCCGCTGCTGGCCAGGCTGACGCTGCGGATCCTGCGCAGGGAGGACCTCCCGGCAGCGGGGTCCCCGTCCCTGGGGAAGAAGCAGTCATCGTCCACGCTGGACTGGAGGCTCAGGGTCTCAGCGGCCGAATCCTCAAAGGCACCGCTCTGGTAGAAGCTGTCCTCGCTGTCCAGGGTCATCGAGCTCAGCCGGCTGCGGGAGCTGCTCTCGCTGGAGACGCGAGGCTTCCTCGGGAAGAGGGGTCCTGGTGAGCTGCAACCATCCACCGGGATGGGCTCTGCCAGCTCCAGTGCTCCCAGCACAGCGTTCTCGTTCACCTTCCCTGGAAGCGGAAGCCAAAGAGGAGCATTATTGGCCAGCGCCTGCTCAGGGATGTCCCTGCTCACTGCAGGGGGTTGGACTAGTTAACCCTTAAAGGTGCCTTCCAACCCAAACCATTCTAAGGTTCTGAGGCTGGAGAGCAGGACGCCTGTGCCACGGTGGCACGGGGAAACGGGGTGCCAGCAGCTCGGGACAGGGAGCAGCCCCTTGCCCTCAGGGGAAGCTGTGTGCTGGCTGTGGGGTGCTCCTCCCCCACTCGCAGTCAAAGCCTCTCCCTGAGCAACCCATAAAACAACCAAAAAACAGAAACTCTCCCCTGATAAGTCCAAAATAAGAATGGAAAACACTTTGCAACCCACACCAGCGCATACAAAAGAGTCAGGCAGCTTGCTGCATTAGTCAGGCAGCATCCAAATTCGTTACTCCTGGGGAAAAAATAAAAACCCAAAAAAAGCTCTGCAGGGCCAGCCCCATGCCTTCATTCACAGGGGGAGGAAAGAAAGCAAATGAAAATCAAGTTACAGAACTGCTTTTTACTGATCAGACAGCGCTTCTGCAGAGGAGCCGTCAGCGCTGCGGTTTCCGATCCGGACGCGAGGACGTACCGTGCAGCAAGCGCTGTTCCTGCACCAGCAGCGAGCGCAGCTCCACCCGTTTCTGCTGCAGGGTTTGCTGTGGGGAGGAAGAGGCCTCTGTCACTCACACACCTCTGCGGAGACGCGACGCACGCGCGAAGAAAACGCCGAATTCAGAAAGCACAGGTCACCCACAGCGAGCACTTGTTTGTCCCTCTTTTTACTGAGGCAGTTTTCCCAGGGATAGCAAAGTTCTTCCAGAAAGCACAGCCCTGCCCACATCCCAGGTGCTTCAGCTGAGGTCCTGTACACATCTGGTTTGAAAAGCAGGAGACTGAAAACTGAAGAGCGCACAGCTTGTGTTCAACTAACTGGATTTCCTGGGCATCCACCGAGCCCACCAGCCTGGGACGGGCACCCTGGGACGGGCACCCTGGGATAGGCACCCTGCTGCTGGGCACAGGGATGGCACCACTAACCATCCCTGACCCCGTGCTGGGGACACACCACCCCATGAACCAGACAGCCTCCGAGTGCTACATGCCAGCCAACACACAGCAACCCTTTGCTTTCCCTACAGTGCAGCTCAGCCTTTGCTGTAAAAATAAACTATTGTGTAGTTAATTAAAAAAAAAAAAGATAACCTTTTCTCTCTGCCTGGATATAGTCTCAGTAGGTTCTTCCCCATTAATCCACGTGAACTGAGGCTCCTCGGACACGCAGCTGGACAGGCCCACAAATCACACATTAGTACACCCAAGCAGACTGAGCTGAGCTGGCACGGGCAATCCTGTTACAGCATTCACTTCATTGCTGTTTTCCACATTTTGGAAAAATCAGTCAAAAAATGAAAACCCCAGCCCAGCTGCAGGGTGCTGAGGCACTGGGACACTGTGGGCAGCACTGGCAGAGCACGTCCCTGGCACAGAGGCTCTTCCCGGGCCTTCCTCAATGCACTGAGCAGGAGCGATTTACACAGACACCATCTTTCTGCCAGGCCCCTTGAAGCCCTGACAGGCCCCAGAAGGTCTCCCCTTGGGGAGCCTTCTCCTCTGCAGGCTGAACCCCCCCAGCTCTCCCAGCCTGGACTCCCAGCAGAGGGGTTCCAGCCCTCCCAGCATTGCTGGGGCTCCTCTGGCCCCGCTCCAACAGGTCCCTGTGCTGAGGACTCCAGAGCTGGACCCAGCACTGCAGGTGAGGTCTCACCATAGTGGAGTACAAGACAAGAATCCCCTCCCTCGACCTGCTGGCCACTCTTCTCTTGATGCAGCCCAGGGTGCCATTGGCTTCTGGGCCACAAGCACACGTTGCTGGCTCATGTCCAGCTTTTCATCCACCAGAACCCACAAGTCCTTCTCCTCCGGGCTGCTCTCGATCCCATCATCTCCCAGCCTGATACTGAGGATTGTCCCGAGCCAGGTGCAGGACCATGCACTTGGCCGTGTTGGTGTTTGCACATCTCGTGACGTGTAGTGGTACCTGATACCAGCTGAAACCCTGTGGTAACTCTGAGTACTCTGGAATAACTCTCTGCCTGCTGAAAGAATGGTATCAGTGATACCCGTCTTCTCCATTTGGTCATGATCATTTCAGCCTGCTGGTGACTTCAAGTGCATTTCAGTTCTTCTCAGTGCTTGAAAGTTACCTCACACTAAATGTCTGTGTTATACCCAGAGCACTCAATTTAGCAGACAAGCTCTGAGATAAATCTGCAGAAGAGAGTGTCAGCTGAAGAGAGAGAGGGATCCCATTTATTAGGCAGTGGTAAGGTTGACTTTCAAAAGATACAACTTCCCTTACACTTGATTCAAACCATCCCGGTCATGATTTGCTTTTCCATCATTTTTGACAAGTTCTGTTACAGGGGTCCCTAAGACTTCCAATTTATGGGACTTAATTTCTATGAAATATATATAAAATATATCTGAAATACCATTTAATGGTGTATATTTGCCATGGAAATGTCAAAGTAAAAACTGGAATATATATAAGCTAGAATCTGAGAGAGCAGACAAGAATTCCCTCCTGGCTGGGGCTCTGAGCAAGCTGCTCTAGTGGGAGGTGTCCCTGCCCATGGAAGGGGGGTTGGAACTGGATGATCTTTAAGGTCCCTTCCAACCCTGACAATTCTATGATTCTATGATTCTATGTAAACTGCAAAAGTTTTCCATGAATTGGGACAAATTGTGAACTGAAAGACTTTTTGCCCTTCCCAGAACTGCAGAAATAGCCATTGGCAACCCAATCTCATTTTGCTAATTTTTGATTGCTCTTCTGAGAATGCATCACATTGTTGGCATTGTTGCTCTTCCAAGGATGTTGATTAAAACTTTTGTTTCTTCATACAGCTGGCTATTTATTTCTTAAATTTGTATATTTGACCTCTTTAATAACCACAGGGAATACACAGGGCTTGATGCTCACCTGCTCTAAACACATTTGTTGGAAGTTGGACTTAAAGTGGAAAGGTTATAGTACAAGCTTGAGCAGAAAGTTGTGTACTGACTGCTGAATCTCAGTCAGCAGAGAGAACCAGGCTCTGCAAACAAGGCTTATCTAAGGCACTTCATGGCCACATAATATTTTTAAAAGGAGATTCTGTTTTGATTTTGGTTTTTTTCAGGAAGGTCACGTATCTCATCAGGTAGCATTTCACTCAAATTGAAAGACCGTCCTCACCTTGCCACGTGCAGGCAATGAGTGAATGGCCATGGCAAGCCTCCCATGGGAGATTTCCAAGAGTAACAGATTGCTGATTATCCCCACCTATTCAGTGTCAGTGTAGAGAATTGGCTCAGCAGAGGGGGGTTTAGACAGCGAAGTGTTATAACCAAACAAGGAGAAGTCATCCAGGGCTGGAGCAAGCATCTCTTGAACGTTCACCTTTAATCTTGGCATGACACGTCATCTGAAGAGCACATGGCATTGCATCTTTATTTTTTGATGTGAGTGGTGCTGTTTGAGCTGCGAAGCATTTCAGCAGATTGTTCAAAATGCCTCCGTAGGCTCCAGCCCCAGTTGGTTGGGGTGCCTGGATCAAGACTGTCCTATCCAAGGAGGGCTTACGTGTTGCAAGGAATTGTTCGTTGTTTTAATCTTCTTGCCTTTTGCATAAACCCACAAAAACATTGTAATTGACAATTAATCTGATGCAAATTTTTTGTCTTGTCTCCTGGGATTTTTATTCAGGCAGTAATTCTCGTGGGGTCAAGAGTTGAACCTAAGGCTATGTATAGGTCCTGGTAATTTTTAACTTTGTGGTGTGGTTTCATCATACAGATTTTCATTCTTCATTTATAGGTTGTGTACAAGGGTGAAATCCTTCTCTTAAGGAACACTGTTTAAGTGCTACTAGATTGCAATCAAGTTAATTGAAACTCTGCTTATCCAAGTAATTATATACCCGTCTGTATGACCTCAATAATGCCACTGGAATTTTCTCAGCAGCAAGCCCTTTTCTAGCTGTGCAGGATTCCATCTCTGAAGGCAAAAGAAAAATCGTGACTACCACGCAGCCTGAATTCTTTGGAGCTCAACTAACAATGTCGCAGTTCTGGTGATCTGGGAAACTGCTGAGTAGGTACCAACAGCCACTTTGCAGGAAATCTTGATCTCAGTATAACATCAACTTTGATTACAGAAGCTGACCAAGACCTTCAGGAGTGTAAAAAAACTTTTACAGACCTTCAAGACTACACTTTTACCTGTAAGCAAACCAGTCTTCACTCTTGGATGTCACTTTTCAGATGTATTCTCTCAATGGACCCAATTTTCTTATCCAAACCATAAGATACTACTCTTATTGGGACATCTAGAGCCTACAAACAATTTACGTTGCCACATATTGAGATGCAATTTGTAAATAATCCCAGTGGCCAAGAAGTCAAAGCGATTCCATGAGATGTCATCTCACTTAGTAGCCCCTTCCCAAGTAAAGGGCTGAGCAAATGGATATATTCGTTAATTCCCATCAACGGATGCGTTTTAATCGCACCCATTGGTATTCTAGTGGCCATCTTCTCTCAGTGTAAGTCATGGATCAGTCTGCCCTGCCTTAAAAGTGACAGATACCGAAATAGTGTTCTCACAAATGTTGATGATTTGGATGCAGAATTTGCTTCCACCCTCCCAGACTGATAATAGCACTCCTGCCAATTTAAGTCCTGCAGCAGTATTTCAGATGCAGTGTGTGTGTCTGCATCACCCCTTTTAATTTACATACATACAGGCAGGTTAATCAAGAATTACCTGGCTGCCATTAATTCCAGTTTCCATTACTGTCAAAGACTCATTAATGCTTCGTAGACTCCGTCTTTTAATTATTCAAATACTTTGCATACTGAGCAGTTCTACCTTTCCTTTTATATCTCCTTATCTTCCAGGCAAAATGCCTCCCCTCCTTCAAACCAGGGAGAGTTCATTTCACACTTTGTTTCCTTACTAGCATATCTTCACCGACACAATAGCCACGAATGATCCAAACCTCGCTCCTTCTTTCACTTAACAGTGTTTCCAGGCTAAATCTTTAATCTTCTGACATGTGAACTAGCTCTTAGCTTAATCTCACCAATTTATTTGCTTTTCATACCGGAACGGAGAGCTCTTGTACTCCCATCCACTCTGATGCTCTTTCCCACATGACAGCCCTTTTCTCTCCGTGAAGACTGCCTATTGTCACACACTGCACAGCACTTTTGCTTTCAGAAGGTACAAGATCATTGTCTGGGATAAGGAATTCTCCATCTTGATGATTTGCCGCATGCTCTGCAGTATCAGGAAACAATGATTTTTAGATGGAAGCCATTGCAGGAATACAATATATGAATGGCTATTCTTCTTTAGTATCAAAGCTATTAGTAGGAAATTCAACTCTGGTCATCAATACTCTCTGTCTTAGTGAGAAACACTCAGTCAACATTTTACTTTCTATGGACAAAATTAAGATTTCATGCTAATCTCAGCTGTAAAATATTCATCTACAGCTACTTCAGTTTCCCCGAAACCAAGACCTTCACAGGGGTGTTTTCTATGTGATTTTTTAATGCTCTTAAGATAGCTGCAGTTTCACAGCCGTTTAAAACCTCAGGTAAATTGGGTTTTATAGTTTTGCAAGAACAACTCTCGACAGCGTCGACCACAATACCCGCTCTACATGTGTATGTAACACCGGGGGTTCTTACGACCGTACCTGCAATCATACAGATTTGTTGGTTTGCATATTAAATGAAACATTAGCAGCCACATTGAAGTTTCTAATGAAGAGGTGTGTATTCCGGTACGACTCGCAGAGTTGTTACTCAGGTAGTTTGAGTTGCTACAGACGTTCCTGTGAGATCTGACGTTGTCGGATTGTCGTTTAAGTTCCAGCTCAATATTGGCTTGGTTTAATTTATGCTACAAGAAGTTTATTAGCTAAACACTGACAGACTTCTTCAGCCAGTTTTGCAAGAAAGCCGTTCCCACCCAACACTGAAATGTTCTGTTTGAGTGTTCTTTGTATTTCTTCTTGCTAGTTAGGAAGCTGCAGCATCGTTGCACAGAAACCTCACTGTACAGATGACCTTGGTATCTAGAAGATCGAAACCCAAGCTTCTACACACTCACGGGGTGCCAAAGGTCAATGCATTGTTAAGACACGTGCATTGTACCTGCCTGCCTGACAGTTGAGTATGCCTAAAGATCACGTTAGTACAGCACATAGCCTAGATTTGATGATGAACAACTGGTAAAAGCAGCTACATGTTACAGTCATTCCTTAGTTTGAAGCAAAACCAGCAATATCCACAGTCACTCAGCCCAATGGACTTTCCAAGGGGATGTCCACTCAGCAGGTTCCCTGCCTCTGTGTGTCTGGCACAGGTACTCCTGAAATCTCTGCTGTAGTTGCATTAGAAGGGGAAAAGAAGCCGAGTCTCAAGGGAGAGTAACCAGACATTATTTTACTGCTCATTTCATGGGTATCTCAGAGGTGCCAAGACTGAGACTAATCAAGGTTAGCCCAGCTAATGACTGATGGCCATAAAAAGAGAACAAACCCACAAGGTTTAGGGGGGATCCTAACCTTTCAGGATAGGTGACTACCTAGGGAAATGAGCGCAAGAGCTAAAACGACTACAACTGTGAGGTTTGATTTTCTAAACCAGAACAACAAATCCTTCAGGGAAACACATATATTGTGAACACTCTTCAGCCTGCTTCATGTAAAGGCAAGCCTGGCATATTATTGAAAGAGAAAACCAGCAAAGTTCGCTTCGGATCCCAAATCCAAGCTGGATGCGCTGCAAAAAAACTAACCAAGGAGAGGACAGAGATTTCTGAGCAGAAGTAAATGAAGGTTGTGGGCAGTGCAAGAGACAGACGTACGACACCTTGAAGACTGAACCTGCTAGGAATTTAGGATGTACTACAGTTGTATAATAGGGGTTCCTAAGGTGCCGCGGGGCTCCCGAAAAGCTCTGCCTGCAACTGGCAACCGCTCAAGCGGACGCTGGTCTCCTAAAGTGGCCAGGAATTGTTTAGCTGGTATTAGTGGCCTGGAGCTTTGGTTCAGAGAGAACAATAGGCGTACTATTTTAGAGGCATTAAAGGTATTAGTGGCAAAGCTGCATCGTGCCTTGTTTACTGCTGTACCGGGGGTATTAGACGGGAATTGAACATGACGGCACCAGGCTGCTCGGTTGGAAACGCTCCACGCCGTAAGTGAAAACCGGTTCTTACTGTGAGCATCATTAGAAAAGAGAGCAGTATTAGTCATCCTTTTCTGGGTTGGAAATTAAAGAGAACAATAATTTATTTCCATAAACTTCACTGCTGCGCTTCTCAAACACTAATTGTGGCTCGTCTGAGCCATTTCTATGAGTTTTCATTTAATAAGGAGCTACAGTTTGATTGCTGCACGTTTTCTGTGAAAACCAAATCTTTTCACACCAAACCAAATATTTTCACACCAGACCAAATACTTTCACGCCAAGCGAACACACATATAGAATATTTTAATTAGAGACTTAGAGTTGTCAGAAGAAAGCAGCAGCTAAAACTTAACACCGTGGTGCATCAGTAACAACCTCAGTATCTCGTCCCGTTTCTCTCGGCACAACCAACGATAAACGTATTAAGCCTTTAAATGGATTCTTACGGGAGATAAAAACCTTGATTGGCCAAGATATAACAGGATATCTCTGCTGACACATCTGCACTAGTTCAGATGTGCAGGCAATTTTGAACACGTGGTGAAAGGAACCGCGCTACCGTCGTCACACGGTAACACAGCGTGAATTCACCCTTCCGTGCAGTGAAAGGTGTTCCTGCCTGGGCAGGGGGGTTGGACTCGGTGATCTCCAGAGGTCCCTTTCAACCCCTACCATGTGATTCTATGAAAGCCTTGCAGCCAGGAACAGATGAGGGCAGGTGGGAGGTCCTCAGCCCTTCCCTTCTGAGCTTGCCCCACAGTCCCGCATCCAGCTCTCGCTCCATCCAAAGATGCAGGGACAGGTTCATGTTATTCCCACTTTCTCCTGCTCCTCCCATCAGCAGTGGTGGTGATGCAGCTTCCAAAGGAGGACAAGAGGCACCACAGTAACCCTCCCATAATGCCAGAAGCATCTATCCCAAAGCCAAGGGCAGGTTTAGTAGCTACTTGGCCCAGGCTGCCTTTTCTTTCCAGTCAGGAGAGGGAGATAATTTCCAAGTTCCCAGCCATGAATATGGGGATCTGAGCAGGTAAAATCCTGAGAAACATGGCTAAGGCCTCAGACTGCATTTCAAACAATTAGGGTCATTCACACAAATCATAAGGATATCAGAGTGCAGGACCTATAAAATAAAGCTCTAGATACACTGCTTTTGCCAGCTTTCAATGAAGAGCTTTCTATTTCAAGAAAACTTTCCAGAAAACAGTGAAGAAACTCAAAACAGTCTTAAACTTACATCCATTTCTGACAGTTTGACCAATGTGGCTGCTAGATTTAAATCAATGAGTGCAGAACGAAACTCGTGGACATGAACTGACTCTTGCCAGCGTCTGAAACCGAACCCAACAGAGAGGGCACAAAGATGTTCCAAACTAAAACGATCACCTTCAGAACGAATCCAGTAATCACCAGAATACAGCTGACAGATACCAGTTTTACTCCGTCCTGGGTTTCTCACATACAAGTGGCTTAACGTTATTGTAGATGTCTGATCCTTATGTAAAAAGAATATTCTTTTAAGTGCTGAGAAGTACGTACTCTCCCACTTAGGGTAAGGTATTTGCATATACTTTAGCAGCTTGTTTTACGCTTAGAATTTGCAAAGTCAAAGCTTGTCTTGTGATAAAACTGCAATGCCAGTATGATGAGTCCACAGCCATATCCCAGTAACGGGGAAAAACCTTCCTGTAGGATTCTCCCTGTCCCTCACTTTTACCTCCCAAAGAACACCGTGCTTACAGTAAGAAAAGTCATTCAGAACAAGCTAAGCAGATATTTTCAAACCACACGTAAGCAATTTTCAAGCCCAGCTCCACACGACCTCCCTAAGGAAAGTTGCCAAAAATGAGGCCCACGTTCTCCTGGTTTGCTGCGAAGCATCGGGTGGTTGCAGGTGCTAATTGTAGCTACAGGGTTTAGGATGAAAACGAAACCTTTTCTCACATCGATTTCAAGCAGCAGTCGGTCCCCACAGCGCAACTCCGGGTTGAGATTTTACTGCTGACTCGACACCAGGGCTGCAACCCTGCTGCAAGCTTTACCAAGAGGGAGGTTGGCATGCAAATGTGGAAGTGACAACTGAATGGGGAGCTGGAATTCAGCCCATTACAGTCGGTCTATTCCTTAAGCATTTTTCTTCTGAGAGAACGTAATCCTTCGTCGCGCTTCAAACTCCACGCATCGTGGATGATGGAATAATTCAGTGTTCACTAATCCAATTCACCTTTTCATTTCCTTTGACCCACACTTCCCCACATCACCTGGGCGTTTCACGGGGCAGGAAAACCTGCAGCACACGCTCCAGTTGCAACACTCCTGCTCCGAGCGGGGTGAAACCTTCGGCTGGGACCCGGGTCAGAAAGGGCTCTTTCAGCCCAACAGCAGCAGCAGCAGCAGCAGCAGCACCTACTCCATTGCAGAACCGTAGAATTTATCAGATTGGCAGAAAATGAAACTGGTGCCAGGTATATACCCATCGCCGCAGGTTACATTTTTGGTCTGGTTGCTTTAATCATGTGAAACACACACTTATTGGCAATAATAAGTTGGTTTTGTAGCTAAAGTGTTTTCAGTGGTGGCAGTGTCCAATTGCTCAGTCTGGCATGTTTAAAAGAGAACGAGCGCTTCAGGAAAGCGTAATGAAAACGAGTTATAATCTGGTTTTGCCTCACAAAATGCATCTTTCACTGCTAACAGCTCCCTGTTGACAGACGTGGCTTACACCATCAATTTTACGGTGTTCATCATACAAAGATCTCCCTCAACATAAATCCACAACCAGCATTTCCTCGTGATTGCAGCAGAAAATAACCACTTTCTACAGATCCCACGTTAACACGGCAAAGCAGGTTGCAAACCTGGTGAGCACACTTGCTGGGCATCGGTTCCCAAGGAAAACGACCCTCGGTACAAAAACTTCAAATCCAAGCTCCTCTCCTGTCAAAACAAACCCGAACCAAACAAACTCCCACACTCAGGAAAAAGTTGGAAATTGCTTACCTTGAAGAAGCTCCGAAGAAAATACATTATGCTCAGCATTTTGGAAGGTTTAAAACGAGGAATTGTTCAATCTTGAGAGCATCCAAGGCCTGGGTGAATTCCTACACTCCTGCTGTGTCTTTAGTTACATGCTTTCTTGTTGCTATTTTGGACGGTCTTAGTACAAGGGAAGCATATGAGCCATGCCAGGAGCTTATACTAAGGAGTTGCATAACAATTAGGGCTTATCTGCGCTGCGCTGTACAGTACAGCAATGCAAACAGGTTTGTTCACAGTTTACTAGCCCCAGAACACTTCTACTAGGCATGCCCAGAATGATGCCATTGTATTTGCTAAAGAAACTAAAGCTATTTGTGAGGGCTTCTAAAAGAACTGAAACCACAAAGGACAGCACATGTTCCCGTAGATATCCCCCCCCCCCTCCCCCCCCCGCCCCCCAGCTTTTGCTTCTGCCAACTCCAAGTTCAATCAGTGAGCATTATGCTTGCTGCAGCGTTGGAAAGCGAAGGCTCCCACACTGTCAGCTTTCCAGTTACTGTCTTGAAAGGTGAGGAAAAACTGCAGAACGAGTCTTTTGAAGTGCAGAAGAGTAAGTGCCATTTCCGTGTCTTCTTTTCCCTTGCTTAGCATTAAAGTCCCTTAAAGATCATCTGTGCTTCAGTAGCATTCAGCAAGGCAGAGATGCTACTTACTCCACGTAGTAAAGAATCTGTCAGCATTTAGTGGCCAGAAGTGAGTTACAGGTAGTCTGCTCACAGTGCACGTAGAACTAAAGGCAACTACAGAGTGCCAGCAAGTTCTCAGAGAGGGATCCCCCTGCATCACCCAGCTGTGAGGCACAGCCCGGTACCGCACGCTTTCGGTTATATTTTAATCCAACTTTGGCTTATATTTGAACTCTGCAAAGCACCTGCTATTAAAATCTTCACATGGGGAAGAGATGTTTTAGGGAGGTGCTCCAGATGCCTCAGCACTCTCCCAAGACTCTGACAAGAAACATTCTCCTTGACTCGCTCTGTGCAATGGGGGATCTCTGCCATCCCAACCTCCCCCCCCCCAGTAATATTCCCTCACAGAAGTCTGGTCCTGCCATCTCATGAGGTTTTCCCTCAAATCTTAGTTGTAAAAGACACACATATGGCAATATTATATACGTGCAGCAATCTTTTTAAGGGAACTTTTGGCTTACGACTTGGGAGGAAAACTGCAGATGAAAATCCTAAAAAGCCTCAAAATAATTCAAAACCCAATGTTGGTTTTGAAAACATCTCCTTGGGCCTGGCTCGTGAGTTTGCGATACTTTTATTTGTTAATTTTTACATTTATTGAAGGATTAATTTTCCCAGTTGATACTGAAATTACTGTCATTCTTGAAACCCTCCTTACTCAAGAAATGGCAGGCAGACTCGACATTTCCTTCGTGCCCCTCCTGGTACTGGCTCAGTGGGCTGCACTGGCAAGGTTCAGCTGAATTCTTTGCCTGAGCCCTGCCAGCCAGCAGACTTTTGGAGCAGAAGGAAATGCCCACCGAGCTGAGGCCAGCACCGCAGCACCTTGCACATTTATTTTTCACAAATGAAAAGGAAACTAAAGCGTTATCGATCGATGAATTAAAGGGGTTTTAAGAACAGTCAATCTACGCAGGTGAAAAGCTGGGTTTTTGCTGCCTGATTTTTATCTACAAGTATTTCTGAATTCTACAGAACTGCCCACCTTGCAAACAACATGCCAGAAGTGGGGCATTGCCACTGCCCGGGGGGGTGGTCCCCAGAACGTGACTCCCCTTTCAGTTGCTTAGCTCTTCTGAAATCAAAGTTCAAGCTCAACTGCCCATCACTCACCCTATTTTTCCATTCTTTACTTGTTTATGGCTGGAAATAAGGACGTTCTTTTTCTGTACATCAGCTGAGGTCTTTCCCTCAGAGAGGGACAAATTTTTCTTGGACTGGTTTCCTCACCACCTGGGATGTGCAAATTGCACCGGATTCCTTTAGTCCTGCAATTCTCTCCTATTACTGAGACTCTGGCGTTCAAACCCTCAGAAAAACAGCAAGAAACTTGCAGAAATCAGGGCTTTGTGAGCGTGCATCTTAGCATAGCATTATGGAGCTGCTTAAATCCTTTTACATTCCTGAAAAACCGAGGTGCCAGTGCCCAGGAGGTGGCAGAGGGGCTGGGGGGGCTCTGGGAGGAGCAGCCAGGGCTGCCCCGTGCCAGACATAGCTGGTGCTGGATGGTTCCAGTCACCTGGAACCAGAGGAACCAGAGGTGCCCCCGTGACAGAGTGTGTCAGAAAGGGCCAAACGTGCCCGGCAGGAGGGCTGAGGGACAAGGTGTCAGAGCCAGCCCTGCAGGCAGCAGGGCCACAGCAGGAGGGCTCCCCAGGGAGCCCATAGAGTCATTAAGGCTGGAAACGACCTTCAAGATCATCAAGTCCAACCATCTGCAACACATTATCATGAGCACGAAACCATGTCCTGAAGTGCCACATCTAGACATTTCTGAACCCCTGCAGGGATGGTGACTCCACCCCCTCCCTGGGCAGCCTCTTCCAAGGCCTCACCACTCTCTCAGGAAATATCCAACCCAAACCTCCCCTGGGGCAACTGAAGCCCATTTCCTCTTGTCCTATCACTGGTTACCTGGGAGAAGAGACCAACACCCACCTCACTATGACCTCCCTTCAGGTAGCTGTAGAGAGCAATAAGGTTTCCTCTCAGCTTCTTCTTCGCCAGACTAAAGATTAAAGACTTCAGAGGGAGCAGGAAGGACCTGCAGCCCACAGGACCCATACTGAAGCAAGAAGGAGGAGTGTGAGGAGGAAGATCTAACTAGATGATCTTTAAGGTCCCTTCCAAACCAAACCATTCTGTGAAGGAACAGCAGAGAGAGACTTACAGTCTGACTGCACCCCCCCATTGCCAATCCCCTTCCACCAGTCGGGAGAGGTGGAGGAGTCGGGAATGAAGGAGTGACCTTCATCCTTGGGGGAAAAGAGGAGGGGTGGGGGGAAGGCAATTCAGCTTTTGCCTTTTGTTTCTCACCATCCAACTCTATTTCAATTGGCAATAGATTATATTCCTTTTCCTGAAGCTGAGCCTGTTTTGCCCAGGGTGGTAACTGGTAAGTGTCTGTATCTCAACCCGTGAGCTTTTTCATCTGGTTTTCTCCCCCTGCCCTGTTGAGGAGAAGGAGTGAGAGAGCATCTGGGTGGACATCTGGCAGCCAGCCAACACCAACCCACCACAGAGGTGCACTCTGACTTCAGACAGACCTAACAGCATTACAGAGAATCTGCAACCTGAGTTCCTTTGTGCTGTGAAATGTGCAAACATCTAAAAAATCACCCTTCCCCTTTATCCCGTGTCTAACGAAGGAGTCCCCCACGGTAACTTTGATTTGTAGATCTGTAAGAAGCTTTCTGATGGCCAAAATGTTGCATTTTTTAGAACATCAGCCTACTGCCAATAGACTGGTTTTGTCATAGCCAATCTTTCAGGTTTCCCCCCTCCCCTTAAAAGCATTCCCAGGAGTTCAGTACCACCAAGTCTGTTCTCAGAGGAAGGAGTTCATTACTTAACATAAAACTTGGCTTGCAAAACCATGGTGATGATTTTTTCAGTGTATGATTATGAGGTTTCATTTGGTCAGTGAGCATTTATCCTCTTTGGTACAGGCACAGAGCTGTTAATCCTCAAGTGCTCAAGGCCAGCCACTGTTGACATTTTTCTTCCTGATACACTATCTAAATCTACACACCTTTTCTGCTTTTTCAGCTGAAAACTGTCACTCGTAGAACAAAATACCCATTTTGCCTTTTGCTATCAATGTAAAAAATGACCATTTAAACTGACACTATGGGGTGCCTGACCCAAAGCTATCTGTCTGAAGTTAGGTATCAAAACCTCGCAGAGCACTGAGTCTGGGATTCTCTAAAGGTGGGAAAGTGGCACTGAAACTCCACTACTGTACTGGTGGAAAGCTTTTCTTCTCATGATATCAACTATTTGACAACTTTGTGGACCATTCACTTGGGTTTGCTTAACATAGGTGACTATTACGTAGATTGTCTTGTGTTGGCTTCCAAACCCAATGCATGTTAGAAATAGATGTTGATGTCATTCCAGCTTTACGGCTGCAAAGGTCAAACATGAGAAGTCTTTTGTGAGTGCAGATGGGAACTGGACATGCCTTCTTGCCTCTTCTGAGAGCATTACATGCTTCTGTAAGATTCCTCCAAGGAACAACAATTTTGCCCTGTGTTGTCTTCTCCTTAGAGTACAAAGCCTAGAGATCTCATTGTTTTCACGTCAGTTAAGACATAACCATCCATCCTCTATGAAAAAAGGCATTGAATATGGCTCAGTGGCACCTTAATTTATATCCCCAGACTCTCATAGTTCGTAATACTGCAATTTGAAATAAAAAAAATCTCCAACAGAGGAGACTCTGAACTGTCATCCTGAGCTGGGCAGCAAGGGACACACTGCAGGAAGCCATCACTAACTGCCTGAGCAAGACGACTGAAGTGACCAAACAGGTATTCTAATTTCTGAATCATGTCAGACACTTTCATCTCTGGTATAATTGCTTATTTCCCCTTAGGCAGTTCATTTGCTTACCATTATCATAAGAATATACCTCTGGATGCAGCCTAACATGTTGGTTCAAGTACTCTTCAAATCCTTCTGCATTTCCCTCCTGTAATCAAAGCATTTAAGTTCTCTCTCTTCATAGAAGGTAAGAGATTCTGGGCTTATAGTGGGAAACTGCACCTTTGGGAGCTGAGATGGGTATTTCTGTGCTTTGCCACAGCCTCAGCTCTCAGCTGGGTAAACATTTGTGCTTGAAGATCTTTTCCATCCTAAACACTTCTATGATCCTATGAAATCTCCATGTGCTAACGCTGGCCACCACTGCCCAACAAAATCCCATTAATTCCAGACATCATCAAAAGCAACTAAGTCAGAACTTCTCAGGCTATGCTTTAAGTGGCAGGACAGTTTGAGAGCTGGTTTTAATTACAAGCTTCTAAAGAAAAATCATAAAGAAAATCTGAGCAGCAAAAGCCATGGATCAAACCCTGAGAGGAATCTGGTCAGTAATGGCACCAGCACTGATTTCTGTGTGTATGGGAAGTTGCTGGTGCTGCCACAAGAAGAAAATGTGTCACTGCTGTCACCACACGCTCAGTCCCCTACCCACAGGCAGATGAAGGTATTTTTACTCCAGTTTGACACCTCCATTCAAGACTGAGCCCAGGCTGTGAGACACAGCAGCCTTGCTATGAATCTTGTGGGGTTAACTCAGAGCTGGTTAGATCTCCAAAGTTCTCTTCTAAATTAGAGGCACAGGTAACACAGAATTAGATGCCTGGTAGCCTAATCCAATAGGGAGCTCTTGCTTTGGGTTTAGAAGATACCTTATGTATGTTCCTTTCAAAATCAAGAGCTAAAAAACAGCTACTAAAGCCAGTGATATGAATTTCAAACAGGATTTCTAGAAAGAATTTACTGGGTCCAGAGAAAGGTCAGAGTGGAAATACTGACGTCCCAAACCACAATTCTGCCCTCAGATATGCTCATCACAACTCAAATGAATGGAAACTTGAATGCAGAGCAGAAGTAGGCTTCTGTGATTTTTCTCCTGTCCCTGAAGAGAAGTCCTGCTGGTAGTAAGCTAGTTAGAGGCAGCATGACTGGCTTCTCCACCTACCCTTCTCCACAGTCTCGGGCCAGGTGGATGGCAGAGGGCTGCTGTCACATGCAGAGGATGCAAAACACAGGGTGTAATGAAGGAAAGTTCCATTATTTTTATTCTTAAAGTCATTCATAAACTCAGGACAACTGTCTCAAAGTTATGACCGCTATCTCAGATTCAAGTCCGCCGTTAAAGCCTCCTCTGCTGGTTGGAAATATTACTGTGGTGAAAATGAGAATCTAAGCCATCACTCTTAGTGTCCCCTACACCGGACAAAAAAATCCATTTTCGTGTCTTTGCATCAGCCCCAGATACACAGAAAGTGCTGGCACCCACTGGAAGGACTGGTGTGGTGATACCAGAAGTGCTAATGTTGGAATGTCAAGCTGTTAGATGCATGGAGAGGAGGAGACACAAACCAGCACTTGGTGTTATCTGTCTGATGGTAGACAGAAAATTATAACAGCCAATATCAAGGCTATTAAAAGATTGCTTTCAGGTCAGAGTCTGTGTCCCACTTTGAGGGCCTGACCCTACTAGAACTGATCAAAGCAGGTCTCTGGGGAGATCTGACAAGACAGGGAATAAGACAATACTCTTTAATTAGCTGATAGGTTCTGATTAGGCCAATGATACTATTTCAAGGGTTCATGCCATTCAGATTTCTAATCCAGAAGGTTTCATGTGTGAGACAGAGGTAGAGTCCTTTCTCTGATACTTGCATTTGTTGAATGCCAAGAGCAAATCAACGGACAATATGACATTCCAGACCTGCTGCTGCATTCACCACCCTTCCAGTCATTTGCCTTGTTGAGTTTTATGTAGATTATTTTCAGTTTGGTAAAATATTGTGAAGTTTGGGTGAACAGAAACAGTTTGGGTAATCAGAAGATCTCATGTACCTATCTATGCTATTTGCTTTTCAGATTCATGCATCTGAGATCACAGAATCAGAGAATGGTTTGGTTTGGAAGGGACCTCTAAATGTCATCTAGTCCAGCAGCCCTGCAGTGAGCAGGGACATCTGTAATTGGGCTAATACATCAGATACTAACTACCATTTCTAACCTTTGAGGTAAGCAGTTCTACAAGGATGGTGCATTTCAGCATAGCTGGGGAGAAAAATCAACACAGTAACTCGCCGAGTTTACCAACTGATTATTCTCACTGAGACACACAAACCACAGAAGTCCATTTACAGTGTCATCACTTTTCCAAGAGCAGAGTCCTTCTGCTTGAAGAGCTCAGGAGAATCTCAGGGAAAAGGTATGGAACAACAAAAATGAAAAAACTCACTTCGTTTTTCAACCTCCACAACCCTTCACTTTTTGGCTTCCCAAAAGAGCTACGGTAATTGCATTGTAATTCTGAGACCTTCTCACAGCAACTTTCCATGACAGGAAATGGAAAACCTGAGAAAAGCTGACAGTGAGATAAAAGGAAAAGAGTTATGACATCTCCAGAGAGAAAAAGTGAATCTGGATGATGTAAGCAATGGAGAAAGACAGAGATGCAGAGCATTCTACACGTGAATGAGCTTACATTCACCAGGCTGTTGTGTCTGCACGGCCTAAAGAACCCAGACAGCAATGCCAATAAAAAAATGGATGATGAGACTCTCTGGCTGAACACCCTGAACAGCAGCACTTTGTCAGAAAAACCCCTGAAGATCTGGCAAACCTGTGTTCTAAACCGGGCCAAGCGTCGAAGATTCGTTGCATTTTAATTTAGCCAAACACGGCTACTGAATGGTTCAGACCCCTCTGAGAGTTCAAGGCATAAGGAAAAGAAATTCAACCACATTATCCCGTGAAGAAGAGTCACAAAATATTTTGAGAGTAGTGGGCCAATTTTTAGAGAGTGCGTGTATAAACCAGCGTGACTCTTCTGGCTGGCCTTTGCCTAGGCCCTAAAGCACTGCTATGTACTTGCAAGTTCAAGCTTGCACACACCCATCTGTAAGCACTAAACCTGCTCTGATCATTCCTTCTGCTCCCAGCCACTGCACCGGACCTATCTGGTGGAAATAACCTCCAAAAATCTCTTTCCAACCAGTAGTAAAAGCGGGGAAGATGGAGATAAGGGAGGATGCTGCTCCAGAAAGCGCAGTTCGGGTGAGAAATGGCAATGGTTCGAACTGGGAAGATGCCACTGCATCCCAATCTTCATGTTGTTTGTGTATGCCTGGCATCAGTCATTGGACCGAACACCAGCTTGATTGTGATTTACCAGTAAATCAAGAAGGGACATGGAGTTTTCTTCTGCATCATTAAGGGTTAGCTACCAGTTTAACAGCAGGCCAGATGCTCCCTTCAGCTCACCACAAAACCAGCTCTTTCCTACAAAGTATGATCCAGACTAAAAAAAAGGTTCCAAGAAAACACTCATGTGCTTGCAGAAGATAGGAAATTGAAGAAGCTGTTTTTCTCAGGCTGCCAGTTATGTAGCAAACCATGCTGGGAACAGCACACCTCTGACTTACAGGGTCTGTCACTCCTTCTGCCCTTTCAATACTTGCTGTTTAACCACTGGGCTTCCAATCACACGTACTAAAGCTCAGGTGAGTCACCAGCATCAAGAAAAACAAGATTAAGCTTGTCATATTCCATCTGCACCGTGCACACAGAACCAGTTGCACAGCTCCAGGACAGTGAAAGCCAAAGAGCATCATGGAAAGAAGCCAACTTCCTTTTTGCTGTATTGTCCATTTGCCATCTTTCCTTCTGCTGCACATTCATGGTAACAGCAGGTTCTTGTTTGGTTTTTTTTTTCTCACTTGAGCTATGTGCTGGTTTTTAGGAAAATCTCACCCCAACAATCTTTTCTACAACTAGAAGCTCACTTGAGTTTACATTTCCTAGGACAGTGTTGATACACTGGGAAAGTAGCACGCTGGTTCTTGTCTGGACAACAAACAAAGATGACAGCTATTAAAATACTACTACTGCTACTACTACTACCTCTTCTACCAACCATTGTTCTGAACTACTGTACAGAAGGCTTTCATATACTTGACCTAAGTCATTCAAGATGAAATGAAATCTAGATACTTCCATTTCAAACAGGGAAAACTGATTCTGGTTGGCAAATCGACCAAGGTCGGACGTCCACCTAGAATCACAGAATCATAGAACTGTCAGGGTGGAAGGGACCTTAAAGATCATCTCGTTCCAACCCCCCTGCCATGGGCAGGGACACCTCCCACTAGAGCAGGTTGCT
>WTSP01012697.1:0-19954 GCA_025331215.1 Actenoides lindsayi | reverse complement strand
AACCAACATGTGCATAGATTAGTAGTAAGGCCTTTTCTCACGCCACTGTCTTCTCTGGGTATTTATTTCTTTATTTCTTTATTTTTCCGTTTTGATCCAGGATGAGCTAAGACAACTTTAATGAGGTCAGAGGCTTTTAAGGCATCCAAAAGGTGAGTACTTTCATCTTGTGTAAACACATGCCCTCCGTGAAAGGATAGTCTCTGGTGCCTAACAAACTGTAGGAAAACAGTAGTAGGACCATATTAATATAGCAAGATGACTATTTAGGCTCCCTTAATTAGCACTGCAAGTTTCTAATACATTAACAAAGGCTAGTGTTCCAAGAGAAGTGGTCATTTTTAAATCTTTGTTAAAGTCTTTCAATAAAAGGTTTAACTGAAGAGGGAGAGAGTAATGATGAGAATAAACCTGCTAAAAACTCATGCTTGTCTTGATAAAAATTTTGTGCAGATTCAAACCTTTTTTTTTTTTTCCTTGTTTTCAGTGGCATTCTAAGCTTTTAAAGACAGCTTTGTAGTATGTGCTACTTTTTAAATACAAAATAAACAGCTTTAAAAATTAAACTGGTCCAAATTCCAGCCTCATTTATATCTGCACAAATTCCAGTGAATGTCACTAAATTCTATAGAATGTGGTGTAGAGGCAGTAATGAGAAAAGCCTGGAATGGGTATTACCTAGCCATTGGGGTCTTGCCTGCAACCAGGTAATTAGGAGAAGATGTAGGAAACTCAAGAGGATCTGTTCCTGTTACTATAGTAATTATGTAATTAGGACAAAAGTAAATGGTATGGTAGCACTTTAAACCATGGAGAACATATGCCTGCATTTTAGAGAATACTAAGCACAGTATGAAACCCAAATCCTAATTTTTAAGATGCACTATAAATAGATCTGAAATAACAATAGGTCTGATCTGTTATCTCCAGCTGGTAGTTATGTTCGCACCAGCAGAAAGATTGAATCAAAGGTGACCAGCTGAGCTTAGAGGAGAAAACTTATTCAGATAACAGGTACATAAAAAGTGTGAAATCTTTGTGGCAAGAAATAAGACATACCTGAGATAAAGCTAATTCTCTGTAAAGCTTGGGGAATATAATGAAAAAAAACTTGCTCATGAAAGCACTGTTCTAGTCTACCAATAATGTGCTTCTTAAGTTACATCGGAGCAATATTTTATGTCTTTAATTCTGTAACAGGCAGGCACCAAGTGAACTTTTTTTCAAGTTAAGTCCTGTAGCCATGAAGCAAAGATATGAATGTTTGATTTCTTGTCATTCCTCTATTATGCCTACAGAGTTACCCTGTATATTTCATGGTCACTAAAGAAAAAAATGAGTGGGAAAGAAAGGGGTTAAAAATAGATATGAAAGAGGATGACCCCTAGAAAAGCTTAAAGTAGTGTTCTGGACTGAAGAAAACCAAGTCTAAGGGAGTGGAAAGACTGAAGTAATTAGCATCTGCTTATACACTGATACCTGTGATTTTATGCCCGAATCCCTAAAGTAACCAGTGAGCTGTTGAGTGCTACACACTCTTTGGTGAGTTTTATCCCCTGACTAGTTAGATGGGGTTACAGAACGCGGTCTATCTATAGTAGTTCCTAACAAGAGCCTTCATCCAGGTTTGCTCTATTGAAAGTGCATAAGGGGGAAGTAGAAAGGAACAAGCTGTATGTAAATGACCTTAGTGGTGCAGCTTTCTTTAAGGTCAGTTGGGAAAAAACCCTCAAACAGTTGCTGAGCCAACATCCACACTTGCTTTACCACATCTGAACACAGCTTTCCTAATTGTAATCTTCCAGTGTTGCTACTTGTTCTATAACCTTTCTTCTCAATGTAATAAAACCTGATCCCCATTACAAGGAGAGATTTTTTGTAATTATTGGACAGCTTTATTTTTACTATTTTCTTGCAATAGCTGACTCCTGCCTCTCAATGTAGCAGGCTACCTAAAGTATTTCCAGTAGATGATGACTGATGACTTCAGCACTGATGACTGTGCTCCGAACTTCATCTGGATTTTATCATGCTGCCATTTTTGCACATTAAGGTTACAGACTAACTCTGAGACAGCTGTTTCAGCTCTGCAGGCAACTAGTGCCCTTTTAAGTTGGTTCTTACTTCAGTTGACTTAAAAATATAATAAACATAATTTTGCTTCCTAAGAAGCAGAAAGGTTTTTTATTTACTTTGCTGGCACCTGAAGAAAAATTATATTAAGCCAAAGAATGGTAATAGGAAGAGGGAAACTCAACTTTTCTATCATTTTAAAGATATGAACATACCCACTTGAGAAGACAAAGTAGTTTTAACCTTACTTTGCTCTCCTGGTTTTGTAGAGGTTTGATTCATGCTTATAAAACTATCCTGCAAGGACAGAACTGTATTTATAAACTTTTAATTTTTAACCAACAGGACTTTCACATCCTCTTCTCTCGTTCATGTGAGCAGTAGCCTGCATGATTTCCAATAGTCTAGCTACTATAACACATCTCAGTCTAAGATGAAAATCCACCCAAGAATCAAATTACTGATCTCCATAATCCTGCAGCAAGGCTGCTACTGGAAGTCAAGTTAGTTTAAAGTTAGCTTGGCGAAATCTCCGCTGTACTGCAGTGACTGTGATGTATTATACCTAAAGTGTTCACTGTGGGAGAAAATAACTTAGCTGGCTAACAGTAATGTGCCTGGTCACATTTTATACAATAAAAGTCAACAGGATATTTTCAAAGGCTGTTGTAAATAGAGTAGCAGCTCTGGTTTGTTGGGAAGAGCTTCCCAGTGACAGGAGACAGGGCAAAGTAAACAACAAACTAAACAATTGGAGGGATCATTGCCAGAATAAAGCATTTCCCTAGGCAATTAGTAGGAAGTTCAGTCTTACATACTCAGAGTCTGGGAGATAGGTCTCAGTTAATTCAGCTGAAAGTTCCCATATGAAAAAATCCTACAGATTTTAAACTGAAATAGAATTTTATGGAGCTTATTTTGCACAGCTTAAAGAAAAAAAATGCAGAAATAACAGAAAATGATGTCGTTCCTGTTGATTCTCTACGGCAGCTGCGATGACGCCGTGCATCGGAGACCATCCATTCCACAGATACTCCAAACCAGTTAGAGAGCTGTACCGAGTCTTGTACCAGTTCTGGGTAACTCCACAAGTTAGTTTAAGCTAAGGACTTCCATTCCCTATTCAGTTCTGTCAAATTTTGTTGGAATGACTGTTTACAAATGTCTACAAAACCACATGGAGAAACTCGAGGGGGTAACTGCAACAACTTCTATAATCCTTTTTCTGGGTCTAAGACCAAAGTCAGAAGAAAGTGCCACTGCATTTACTGACTTTATTAGGGGAGCTTTAGAAGGCAAATCAGCATCATTTGAAGCTCATGAAAAATTAAAGGTTTCAGGACACACCAGGAATGAAAAGCTGCTTTTTGAGATGTACAATGCTGAACTGCCACAACCTTCGCTCTTCTGCCAGGAGTGGTAAACCCCTGACTTCTGTACAAGCACTGTAGCACTGACACGGTTGGCATTAATAGCTACAGCTGTGGCCAGCAACACCAGTTACCTCTTGCAAAAGAAATAACCCTGGTAACTCTGTGGTACAAGCTGGCTAATACTAACTTTTCATTGGTGGCTTTGGTACTACTGAGGATAAAAAGTCTGTTTTGAATGTTTTGATTGTTCTCTGATACGTGTCGATAATTCAAGTAGCAAGTCTTACATCCTGATGTCTAGATAGCTGGATACTGTTATTTGCTCTTACAGAAGAATCACCAGAAGATAAAATCTTTCAGGATCAAAATGAAAACTTTGCTATGCCTTCACATTCACCTCATGACAAATTTAAATACAGAAAGAGATGATTGAATTAGTTGATTTAAAACTTTTTTGTTTTTCTTTTTAAGTATAATACAATCCAGGTTACCCAATGCCTTTCTTCCTTGTTTTCTTCAATGGTTATAACCAGCACATGATACAGCCTTGCATGCCAGAAAACACCTTGTGGCAATACTTCTGTCATATGATGGGATGGTAAATATTTCTATTTAATTATCAGAGATTGTTCAACGGGGGTTTATAGCTATCAGAACTTTGTTCAAAGGCCCTAAAGATAGACGAGAAGCTCGGTCAGTTTTAATGTGCAGTTTTTCATGGGAAGATGAGAAGTCCTCATAGAACTAATACAAGCCTCTGTGATCTGATCTTAAAGGACATAATCAGCAGAATTTCATGCATCTAAAAAGCAATGTTTCTGTGGCATTTCTGTCAGCAAGAATAGGCTGAGTAGGGGATCAAGAAGTTCTTCTACTATTACGTGAAGGTAATTCCCTTCTTCATGTGCATCTGTGCAGAGGTAAAATTCTCTTATTACACTGCTTTTTTTTCTCATTGTTGCTAGTTCCTGCGTCCTTTTTATGAGTTCTTCTATAAATCAAACAGTTTGCTTCTTTTCATCTATGGAATGTTTTACTAGCTGTTATTTTTAAGTAAGACTTTGGTTTCTCATGTGCCTCATGGAAATATAGGCAAATGTAAAAAACATCTACTGGAAAAATCTCCATACTTCAGCAGGCCCAGAGGATTTAATAATCAGCGTGAGATCTTCTTCTTCTCAATTACTGACTCTTTTGTTTTGAAAAAATAGTACTAATACTAAACAAATAAACAGAAAACCCAGTTGCTTCTCTTTCTCAGTGTTTGTTTTTGGATATCTTCCAGAATCATCTTTTGACTGCGGTTGCTGACATCCTAGACTAAGGCAGCATTCACTAGCCTCATTCACTATTACTAGAGGGACTGTAGGGATTTTTTTAGTTTGGTTTTTTTTTTAATGGGGAGGAGCCAGTATTCTGGTTTTGTTGTTTGGGTGTTTTTTTAAACACAAAAATCAGCAGAGTGCAAATGACACATTACGTACTGTGATTCACTCACTGACTGAAAAAACTGTCCAGAAACACATCAGTCAGGCATTATGGTGAGAGGGAAAAAAAGCCTTCTAATAGAGACTTTAAAATCAGAAAAAAAATAGAAAGCACCATCCTTTTCTATAAGAAATCTGATAGTTTAGCCCCCCCATATTGCATATAGTTAGAGTGTAACACTCTCTTCAAACTAAAGGTTGGCTGAACTTCTCAAAATAAACAAATTCCTGCTTCATTTCCACTTGCTGGTGCACTTATGAGCAGAAAGCTAGCTGAAGATACGGCCAATTGCAGGTTTATTCAGCCTGTAAGTCATGGTGTAATGGACCAACAAACTACGGCTCTTATTCCTTCCCCCACCCACCATCAGGACGTGGTGAGAAATAAGCACTTTCACACTCCCTGGCCAGCAACATTTTGTAATTCATTTCTGATCCCAATTACATAGAACATAGCATTTTTTCCATTTCAGAAAAAGAAAATGGCATGGCTTGGGTGAAATTTAAAGCCTTGCATCTGCCTGACATGGACCACTGGTCCCTGACAGTTCTTTACACAACATCTGCTTTGCTCATCAGCTGGTCCTTGGCCAGCAGTGGCTGCTGCCAGTTAGAAAGGGGAAGCCTTTTTAAGTAGGAGTAGGAGAGGATCAAGTGCTGTCCTTGGAAGAACTGGAAAAATGTACTTTAAACCAAAATTAGTAGTAGGTGAAGAAAGAAAATCCTGGATGATCATCTGGGTCAGCTAGAGTAAGATTCAACAAACAAGTTGAATCAATTTATTTAATGATAAAAGGTTCAGTACAGTAAGAGTCAAGGTGACACATTTCATAAGAGGAGTAAAAGATGGAAGAGCAAGAAAAAGAAGGTATGATGTCTTCAGACCAATCTTGGCAGCATTTCTTTTTGAAGTTTGAGCTTTCTGGAAGCAAACTATAAATACACTGAAATACAAAGGAATTACAGGAGAGAAAATCTCTTATCTTAAAGCTCTGACATACTCTACAGAGAGCCTTAGACTTTGTGAGTATTCTAGAAACTGGTGATGTGGCTGAAGGCTATATTCAGGATCAAAAAAGCCCAAAACTTAGTTTATTTACTGTCTAAGTAAAACAGTGGGCCTTACTTTTTCCCCCTTCACTGGTTTTCATTGACTTACTGAATTCAACTACACAGTGAAAGAAGACATTGTTAGTCCCTGGTAAGAATTCTTCCTACTGCAGTAGCATCAGACAGGAAGAGAGAACTTTTGTGAGTAGTATGGACAGGAAATACACACAGGAGTTCAATGAACAGATTCACGTTGTTTTCAGTTAGGAGTTATTTAAGTTATATGACTTGTGGATGACTTTTCTGAATCAGATCAACACCACAGGTTTTCCAATGCCTAATATTAAGCACTTAACATGTTTCCTAATTTATGACTTATGAGCTGAGCTAACAGAATGTAGAAAACAGCCTTTTAGACAACAATAAAACCAAGTTTATGTCCTTTACGAAAATGATGTAGAGAAAAGCTAAGCTGAAGTACAGTAACTCTTAATGCAGTCTGAGCATTCACTGAGATAGACCAGTAAGTGTGGAGAGAACTTTAATGCTGACAGATACTTGGTATAGGAACCAGGAGCAGCACTTCTAGAATTAAATACATACATTCTACTACTGCATCTGGGATTAAATTATTCTTGACAATTCCCTTTGGCTTACGTGACTGAACTAGATAAGATTAAATTAAGGTCCAAGCAAACATAAGTCTTTTTAAAAAAGACATGGTTTTATACTGTAAGATCATGACTGCTAGCTAACAAAAGTTTAAAGCATTAGAGTAGCTGGAAATAGTATTACATTAAGTGATTCAAATACTGCAACTTACCTCTTCCCTATGATTCTTTATTGGCATACAGAGAATACTGTGAGTCTTATACCCAGTGATCTGGTCAACTTCTGCATTGAATCTTGGATCCTGATATAAGAAAAAAAATACAATTATTTCACTACAAGCCTAAAGACCAGTTCATTTTCTTCCTTGGTCGAAAGGTTAAGAAAAGTACTATATTTGATTAACTGTTACCCAGGGCAACAGAAGTTCCATTACTAGCTCATAATTATATAAAGTTGTTACTATCGATGTGTTAATAACAAAAAAGCATTTATGTGGAACATGAGTGCCTGTGGATAAATACAACTGCCAGAAGAACAAAAAACCCCCAAACCCTAGGAGAAGCCTTTCTTGAGCCTAAGACCAGCAATATAATAAATATATACATGGACTAAGCATTCCTAGTGTAGCTATATAATATATAGCAATATAGTGAAAGACTACAGCCACAAAAGAACAAGTTTTCCTAAATGTGCTTTTATCAGAGATGGCTTGTTTCACTTTTTTCAGCTGAATACTGTTATAACAATGATTTTTTAAAACCTTACTAGAATAAATCAGACTGTTCTCAAAGGCTGCTGTTCTTTCTCTAGCAATTGTTTTCAAGTTCAGCATGAATCAAGAAATCAAGAATGGACTTTTAAAACATAAGGATAGGTGATGTCCTGCTGGAAACATGTACTTAGCAAATGTTTAGACAGTTTCTGAGGCAGCAAACAATTGTTTGTTGAAAATGAAACCATATGAAATCACACCGCCTTTTTTTGCTGCTGAAAAGCTCTACCTGGTAACGTTACCTAATTCTGTAAACGTGCTCAGAATACCTGATAGATGATCAATCAGAAGTGGTCATTTTCATCCCTGTATCCCTTTATTAATGACTTAATTAATTACATTTTTCCATCATCCCTAAATTCAGAAGTATCTTACGTCTTTACAGGGTTAGAGATGTAGACATTTCAATGTTTAAGGCTATGCACATGTGTGTGTATGTCCTCTTATGAAATGGCGAAGATGGGGCTGCTATCTGACTGTTAATGTCAAACTTCCATTTATTTTGATGTTAACATTCCTCTAGCATTAGCCATAGCTACATGTTTCTGTATGTGCACGTATCCACAATACAGGTA
Source organism: Actenoides lindsayi (assembly GCA_025331215.1). Taxonomy (NCBI): domain Eukaryota; kingdom Metazoa; phylum Chordata; class Aves; order Coraciiformes; family Alcedinidae; genus Actenoides; species Actenoides lindsayi. The sequence continues at coordinate 12,012 of WTSP01012697.1, read as the reverse complement.
TTATGACCAAAACCATGGTGTCGAAACCAGTATCTTGACTGGTTTAAGCCAATATAGCTCCAAATCCATACACTAAAATGGCAATATTAAAACAGCTGATAATATGGCTTTTTTTTTTTTTCCCAAGAATTGTTCAAGATAATTTTTCTCAGTTTACCTCATAGGCATTCTTGATGTTCAGAGGCTGGCCTATAGCTGCTACATGACCTACAATGCCCTTGTTCCACTCCAGGCGAATGCAGTTGTTGGAAGCTTCTTCCAGCGTGGAGCCTTCTGCCACATCAAACAGCCTGCTGACGAGGAATTTCTCATTAGAGCTATCCTCACAGACCAGGAACAGGGAATAGCGATCAGCCGCTATAAGCTCATGGATATGCAGGAAAATTTTATGGCACAGTGCTGTGACATCTAAGTGACTAGAAATATCTTTCACAAGTTCTAATAGTCTTGAGCACTGATCCCCTGCACTGGTCTCAATCCTTGGAGATTGCAGAGGCATCTGTTCCTTCTTTTCAGAGCCAGAGAGGAAGCTCACTGCTCCTTCTGAGTCCTTGACAAAAATAGGCCTTAAAGGTCTGTCAAATTCAGAAGCAGAGATTTTCCTCGCCGGTGTCCCAGAGTTGGTGGTCTCAGCACAGGCAGGCTGGTGACAAGCACAGGAGTCACTCTGGAACTTGGTTCCCTCCTTGCAGACTGGGATGGTGTGAACTCTCTCAGCAAACCATGCATTAACCATTTCTCTGTAAAACAAAAATAAAAATACAGTGAATGATGCAAGTTAAAAATCCTCAGGAACTACTGCATATTTGAAGAGGACACTGCAAAGAGGGTAACTTTAGACTTTTTCTTGCAGCAGATGCTGAGTACACCTTTAATGCTCCTCTGTAGCAATATTCCTCAATTTGACACAGCACTTAGCCCAGATTAAGCAGTAATAGTTCATGCCCCATAAAAAAGAAGCTGTTTCTGCCTAAAGGAAATACCTGAAGAGGGCAGAGGAAGACTGCTTACGCTGTGGCTTTCACAACATAGAAGATCAGAAATTTACACCGTAATTTTGTGCTTGAAATGTTCTGGTCCCTCCAGTTCGTTCGATTCGGATTTCTGTATAGGATGTATATATATTCATATGAAGACAACACTTTCTGGTTTAATTCTGTTTTTCTAAACCATTTCTAACTTTAAAAAGGTAATTTTGAAATGTAGTTCTCTCTGCCAAATCACCTGCAGCCCCTCCTATTTTTATGTTGCCTATAAGCTATTTTTAAGTTAACTTTCCCTGCTCTCTCACATTTAATGAAACATACTGTTTTGACTCAAAACACAAAAGTTTTGCTTAAAAGCTGTCAGAAAGAAACACGACGATTTCTAATTCAACTCCCTTCAAAATAATGAAAAGACAGACTGTTTTCAGGCATCTCTCCTTTTTCCTTTCCTTGTAGATGAAACTGGGTGCCTAACTCAACCCTAAAATTTTGTGTTTCTGAAGAGTTTACCATTGATTAAAAATTATCACGCATCTCTAGTATTTAATTGTGTTTCTCAAATTAACTTAGCACAGAATGCCAACCATTGTTATGTTTTTTACGTCCTCACTAAATACAGCATACTTTGAGTTATCCATAAGCAAACATATCATCAATAACACGAGTATACTTTTTCTGATCACTATAATATTTTCTTGTCCAAAATCTGTTGTTGGTTTCATTTTGGTTTTGGTGGTTTTTTTAATGTTTGTTTATTGTTGTTCTGTTGTTTGTTTTCTTTTAAAATACAGGGTTTTTTATTTCATTTACTCAGTGCTGAGGATTCTTCCTCACAGAACATGATCTTCTCTCAGAAGAAATACATTTTCTGAATTACATAATGTACGGGCCTATGCACAGCAAAAATCCTATTAAAAAGTCTGATCTTTTGGAAACCTTTCATGGTGGTCATGTTTTAAATTTGGGATATTTTTTATTTGCTCAACAGACCACAGGAATTTCAAGAGTGAAGCTGAATGAAACCATGGAAATTAGTCAGGTTAGTCAGCCACTCATCGGTTACATGCATCAGTATATGTTAAATATGAAAAGCACTGTACACAGTCTCTTAGAATAGATGCTATTTTTCAGAATAAAAATTCATTATGAAAACAACCAAAGGTATCCTTAAGAAAAATAAAAAGCTTCAAATGCAAAAATTTGTACGTAAACACCGTACAACCTCTAAAATCAGTGCTGACAACTCTTGTCATCCTATGTGTTATGTTTTTCTCTAATATCTTCAAGAAAACAAATGGATGCCTCGAAATCTTAGCTTTCTCTAAATGAAATTTAGCATCTAGCACTAACCTGCAGAAAAGAACCCGATAATGGGAGCTGGGGGCATTTAAAGCCTCAGCCACATGGAAGTAGTTATAGCATAATCAATAGTTTTAAAAGAAGGCTTGTGACTTGACCTTGTTTTGTGACTTTTATGATGCTGCCTTGATTTTTCAACATCAAGGACTGACCTTAATGTAAATTAAGATTTAAAAGTAACTGTAATAACCTATTATCAGATGACAAGCATTCTTAAACTAGCAAGTGATTAGGCATATGAGTACTTTGTGTAGGCATGTTTGAAAATGCATAGGCATGAAGCTGTACTATTGCGAGTGACACAATTTGCAGAGCAATCTGATTCACTGCTTATTTACACACAGGGAGAGGAGAATATAAAATGCTATTGTTTCACCTAGCTCTGTTTTACACTGAATTTACATATGTGGATGTGTGATACAGGATACAAGGCAGAGAAAGAACCAGGTACCCTTTGTGGACAAAGCAAAAGCTAAAGCAGAAATGTGCTTTATCAGTTGAAACCTACCAGTGTTGTGTAATGATGTCCCCTGGCCTTAATGGTGTCATAATAGTAATCAATAAGAGCAATGTATTCTGAATTCTAATACTAGTTCTCAAACTGTGCCCGTGAGATAATTTTGGTTTTACCTTCTTGCCTTTTTACTCTGTAAAATAAGCATTCATTTCTCTATCTTATGGAGGTTATTGAGGGATGTGGAGCAGAACTGTAAAATCTTTCACAATGAAAGTAATTACATTTCTTTAAAAAGAACTGACTACTTGTTAGGTATCTGCACTATTTATGAAGCACTTTGACATTGAACAGAACTATATGTGGAGCTGCATAATTCTGAGTAACACTTTCCTGTCCCCTTTAATGTCTCTCAGACGACGGTTCAATAACTTGCCAAAATAGCGTACAATTCTCAAAAAGTTCTATAGGCTAACAACAACAATAAATCCTTAACTATACTGTTTAAAGCATCGTTTTCAACTTCAAACCATTTAGACATTTTTTTCTGGGCAACAGGAAAGCCATTCAAATTCAGCTGGAATAAGAACAGTGTTCACTGACCTTTACTAAATGCCTCTTCTAACAAGGCAACTATTTAGCTCCTTTTACTCACACAGTTACGCACTCGGGTGGAAGAAGGAGCATTTCACATTGACCGACGTATTCTACCTCTGTTTAAAATCTATCAGACAAAGTCTTGACGTGCATTTGCTTGTTGACACTCAGTCCTATTTAACAGTGCACAACAAGAAGAGTATTATTACTAATGCAACTACTTCCTCAGCAGAGAATTAGCTCAACAGACACCCAATACCAGACACAGAACCACAAGTGAGGTTATTTGAAATTAGTAACAAGTGCTATGTACGATTAAGATGTCATTTGGAATGGACTACAGGAAGAAACAAACACTTGTGACTATTCATATGATTAGTCCTCAGTAAGCATTGGCATTGTCAAGAGCTGACCTTTGCTGCAGAAGTAAGTTTAGAAGTGACAGGAATGTACTAAACAGGAGCAGGTCATGATCCACAGTGATCTGCACAGAGAGTTAAAACCAATGCAATGTTTCCATCCCAGCACAGCAATCACTGCATGTGGAGAAGTTACAGGCATCAGCATCCATTCGTCCTGAGCTACATGCATCCTTCACTGCACCATGGTCCTTTACTGCAGTATGAGCCTCTACTCAAAAAAGCTGTAATTTATGCCAGCATTCATAAACAGGAATAGTTGAAGATGAAGTAACCATTTTTAGTCACTTCTATCAGCCAAATCCAGTCTTTCCTCTATAAAATACAATTTCAATGGAGCATGACAAGAATGACTGCTGCACCTGGCTGGTGACCTCATTATCAGATGACAAAATTTTGGCGAGATAGGGGTGAGAAGGGGATGAAAATACAATGGCAGGTAAAACATCTGAAGGGAAAAAAGATTGTGTCATCATCTCCTCTATAATCACTTCTATACACGTACATGTTATCTGCATTACATGAGAACTCAGGAACTTCAGAGGAATTAAGACTCTTCGGGTCTGGTTTGTTAAACACTGGGCAAAAGCAAACCTGTCCCTAAAGCAAGATGTTTTCCATATGAATAGACAACAAAGCCAGAAAATCACTGGGTTAGAAAACACAGGCAGAAGGAAGCAACATGCCTTAAGCCAGGTCATGCAGAAGGGCACAAGCAGACCTGAAGACAACCTCAGGTCTAAACCCTGAGGAGAACGTTGCTTTACTTCTTGTGCCATATGTATTGAACCATGCTGACCTGAACCTAATTACTGTTCTGCTCATGCAGTGGGAATATCAAATAATTTATCATACCCATCTTCGCTTCGTTGTGATTATCTACAAAATTCACAGCATACTTCTCAAAAAAACCCCAACCGTACGGAAAACCTCAGTGAAGATGTTTACGGAGTAACAGCCAGATTATAATTGTCTTGCTCACACAAGTAACCACAGTACATCTCTAAGAGCCTACCAATGTGACCAAGTATTTGGTATCTTTGGACAAAATGTGCAAAACCAGAGCACAAAAGTAATACCAAGATGTAACAATGATAGTATACTGCATCCTACTTATCCTGCACAAAGAATGGAGAATAATTACAATACCAGAGAAGTACTGAGTGATGAGTAGCTTTCAGTGAAACAACAGAGAATTCCCCAATTCCTCTGTTGCTTATAAACCTTTCATATATACAAGGTGTAATGTTTGTGTTTCAGTTGTGTGGACTGTTTTGCTAATTTTTCTTTCAAACCAGCAGTTATTGATAACACACTTCAGGAAAGAGATTCAGTCCAAACTTTCCTACTAGAAAATGCCAACTCTCTTGAGTTCCTGCTAGTGTTGAAATCAGCAATATTTCAAGCCTATTACTATGTACCTAATGATTTTGTTGTGGAAAGCAATAGAACAATGCCACTGATATTGGTGAAAGAGGGTCTAGAAGTCCATCTGCCATAAAGGCAGTTCACACCTGCCTGGAGACCTCATGTAAGTCCTAGGCACCACTTCGGTTCCATTGAAATTCCTAAAATAGGGGTTAAGTAGGACTTAAGTGGTGCAGGGGCTTTGGGATGGCTATCTGTGTTGGGGTAAGTTCACCATCATAATGCACAAATAAATGGGAAAATACAGATCTTTTACTAAGCAAATATATGTTGTGGCTATATTTTCACAGCCAGACCTCATGTGAAATGACAACGACCAAATTATTCACAAGGGCCATTTGCGCAGGGCTTCTTTCGTTGCACTTTGTAAATAGCTCCTTTTGTATTTAATGTCTCTTTTTTTCCTTTCCTCAAGTCAATCATATAAACAAGAAGGCATTCCATGTAATTTTATGTATGCTTCCTTGCCAGTAAGGAAGAGAAAGACTTCCAATCTGTGGTTTTATTAATTATATTGACTCAACGACAAAAGCAAAATGCTTCCTTTTCAATGGTGAAAATGAAAATAGGTGGTGGCATATTAATTCAAGTTAAGCATGTCCTGTCTAAAATTGCTTTGTAATTCTTGATCTGAGTCATATATTCGCACACATTTTTAATCTAGCGTTCAAATAAGCATGAACATAGGCTGTGAGGTACTTTAATCTGAATCCATCATAGGTGATGTATCATGAATGTTACCCTGGTGCAGAGTGCTAGGGCAATGTCTGCGCATTCCTGAAGTCGCATGTCGATTCCAAAAGTAGACTGATTGGTATTTTTAACTTATATATGTAGTCTTTCTTCTAATTCTGTACAAAGACATTCATTTCCTCACGTGATAATTCTTCAACAGATGCCCAACACAAAACTTCCATGAATGTCTACAATTAAGAAAGAAAGGAAAGGTATCTAACTTCTTGTCTCCATCAGAGGCAATGCATGCCACAGCTCCACTTTTTTCCCAGTTGTCAGAAACGTGACCCTGTTCTCTAATGTCTTGCTAGGAAGAGGAAAAAAATGGGAATGAGATTTCAAATGCCTACTGGCATTATCAAATATACTGTAATATGAGAATAAAGTTCCCCTGAAACAAAAGAAGGCCAAAAGAGATGTTAACTGTTGAAGTAGTCCATCTTACTTTCTACCTGTCTCTTAAAGTTTAAAGAGTCTGTGTAAGAGTTCAGGTTATAGATTTTGGAGAATTAAAGATGTAAATTGCTAGTAAGTGATTTTTTTCCTGTTTTTCAAATGACAGTTTCTTCAGTTTATAGCAATTGCTGGTTTAGACATCGTTTCCAAAATACTCCAGCACACACCTAGCTTTATTTCCAAGAATAAATGCCAAAAATACTGAATCACATTTACAACTTCATGAATCGGAGCAACATTCTTCACGCTTCTGAGTGTGTTTTGAATCAGGAGTTTAAAATATTTTGGGATGATCTTAATGCTTTGCAGTTATCAAGAAAGGCATAAGGATATGGATACATTATTTATAAGCGGGACAACTACAGAGATCATTAGACCAACAAGAAAACTTGCCAAGATTTCACAGGTACCCATTTTTTATCCCCGTACTTCATTCTCAGAAATGTTCTGTAAACATCCAATAAAATCAAGTAAGTGGGAGAAAATATTCTGATCCCTGCATTAACACCACTACTTCCTGTGGTTTTCAGGCCATGATCCAAAGAATCAGTGAGTCTGCAGTCCTCTTGCAAATGTTTTGTATGAGATAACTTAGAAAAGCAAGTCCCCTTTCAGAATATTCAAACAATTTGCACTGGATTCTGTGCCTCCACTGGGAAACTGTTAGAGGTCCTTCAATCACAGTTTGAAACCCACTGCCTACTTAGCAAGGTCATGTTAGGGATGAATATGGCTCATACCTGTGTATTCTTAGGATTATGATTTTTTCGTATGTCAGTAATACGTTTTTATGAAGAAAAACCAAACCAGGCCAATGCCTGTTCACTGCAGAAAGTCAACAGCTCTGTCTTTGAAAATCTGAATTTTCATATACTTGCTCTGAAAATTCATTTCCTCTGAATAAGAAAAAATTAAGCACACATATATTACCAAACAAAACAATGGCATAATGCTTATGACATATAATATTTATGAGATTAAACATCAAATAACCAGCTCAAAATGAAAGACCTTTTTTAAAAGCCCTCGAGACACAGAGATTAGAAGGCAAATGTGGTAATTTAGTACTGCAGGCAGCACATTGCAAACAGATTGTCCCCCATCCATCAAGAAGAAAAAAAAAAGCAAGTGTACTTTAAGTTTTTCAAAGTAATAAATGTAATTGATATATTTAAGTTGCACAATCTCTGAATTCCAGCAAAGTACAGTTTCCCTATAAATGCCACTTCTGGAATCCTCAGTGAAGAAGCACTGTGAAGGACTGTTAAGGACAGTTATTTTTCCAAATACATGCCAGATTAATTCATTTGTAAATAATAAGCCATGATGTATTTGTAACAAAATAATCTTATCTCCAGTGAAAGGCATACAAGATGTGGGTTAATAATTTGTATCTATCATGACATACATTTAGGAAACTAGGCAAAGACTACTTCAAACAAAGCAGTTGCCCCTAACCAAGAGGAGAATTTTCACTTTGGCTGTTTTGGCATCTGCAGCTTCTCATCACAAAGAGCACTAAGAGAGAATCACTCCTGTATTTTTAAGAGCAGGGACAAATGGGAAGGAGGAAATACAGAAGTATTCCATAGGGAGTCAAAATAAGTATGATGTTTGAACATGACAATGCATGGATTTGTTTTTTAAGGGCACAGAAAAAGATAAAACTTCAGGAAGACAAAAAGGAAAACAATTTTAGCCATAAATGCAGTAGAATTTTGTGACAAAAAATGCTGCAGACTATGCCTTTATAATGTCTAGTTAGAACAATTTACAAAGAGTCTTTAACAACAGCATGGGTAAACATAAGACACATTCTAAAAGGAGAATCATTTTACTTCACATTTCTGCTTTCCGGGAATAAAAAGTTTGAAAAGAGAAAAATAACAAGAGCAGTTGGAAAAAAAAAAAAAGTAAAATAAATAGTTTAAATTTAGTAGGAGCTGGGCATTTAGAAACTCTTGAACCCGTAAGCGTGCAGTAACAAACTCTCTAGCCAGAAGGTTTATCACCCAGCACACTGTATCACTAAGTGATCCAAAATCATCTCGTCCCCGAGCGTACCGGTGATACACTTCCCCTTTGCTGTTCTGCACTTTGATCATACTGTAACAACACTTCATGGATAATAGCTATTTATATTATCTCTGAATACCACTTGTCTCCCTGGTACAAAATAAAGTAATAAATACCTGATTCTCTAGGTTTGTACTTCTGGGATTACAGTTAATACTTGAAAGAGGGAGCAATTTAGAACTATTCCTTGGATTTACATGCTTGTAGGATTTCAGCCTGGCTCTGTGCAGGTGGAAGTCAATCCACACAGCTTTGTCACAGAATATGCCAGTGCCCCTGGCCATCGGAGCCTTGGGGGAGGCAGTCAGGTGGCCTGCCTGCAGACGCTGTCAACTTCAAGGCACTGCAGGATCAACATACAGGGTGTAAGCTATTTGTGTACACTTCTACAACTCATTTTAGGGGAGAGGAGGAAAACAGGTGCAGCTTTGTTAAGTCAATGACATGCAGGTTTTCTCCCCAAGAATCTAGAAAATAGGCTGGGGAGCCCAGAGACTTGTCACATTATGAACAATCATTAACACAAGCTAATTGTGAAAAAAACCCAAAGGTTTTCTTTTGAAGTGCCACTTTGCCAAAAAATACTATTTTTATTTAAGCTACGAAGACAGATGCTAATATCAAACTGACCTATGCACAATGGAACAAGAGGTAACCAAGTATTCAATGACTATGAGATGAAGTGCCTCCCATACTTAAAAAAAAAAAACCAGCAACAAAACAAATCTGCAGGCATAAGACCACCCAAAGTATTTATTTCAAAGGATTATTTAGACACCTAATTAATAAATCTTTTGGTAATTCTCAGAAAAAAAACCTACTGCATAAAACACTATGGGAATTAATTACTGCAGGGAAAAAAAAATTAATACCTAGCATAAAATTGCTAAATTGGGCTTTGATTCAAAGCTCATTACTGTCAGTGGAAAGGGCTTGTATTACTCTGTAATAAATGGCTGAGCTGGTGATCTTTTCCATTCCTTTGTATAAACATTAGAGAAACAGATACAGAAACTATCTTTATCCATTAGCAATTGTGCCTCACATTGTGAAGCAGAATATGTTTCTGTGCACCACAAGATAACTAACTTCTTTAATTAACTAACTTCTTGGTCTATTGCTTTTAAGACTTCTGAGGAGTTTGGCGTATTATGAGGCAAAACAAAAATTGGGAAGCGGTAAATTAAGATTAGAGAACGGCTGAAACTAGTTCAAGGAACGCTGCTTTACTTGAAATACAAATATGTTGTAAATATAATGCTAAGTTACAACACATTAACGGCCTCGCCTTTGTTCAATGTATTGCTGTTGTACAAAGATTCAACTAAAACAAAGCATGGCATTATGTTTTAGGGTTTTTCTCTTTCAAGTTCTAAAGAACACTGAAATGTAGAACATTAAACCTTTTTACAAAGTACATCAGTGCTTCCACACCACTCAGCTTTACAGGATATCATTTTAGTGACTAAAATTTGAACCAACATACAGTCAAGTAACTCGTCAGTTGTCTTTTCAAATAGAAACTTACATATAAAAGAGGTATTCCTTATTCTATAGTGAGAGTTTTCTGTTTATACAGTAAGGATAAAAAAACCAAAACATGTCCTGCAAGACAGCAGAGAAGAGAGTTTTGAGGCAAATACAATGTTTCCATCACTTCGAAAACATCCCAGAACTATTGCCAGACAAGAACTCCAACAGTTTTTCTGCAAATCCCCTTCTAAATGCAGAGGCATCGCCATCACGGAGACACGGCTGAACTGTACTCTGTGAACTGCAGCCTATTTCTGACCCACAGAAACACAAACTGTGGCTCAACATTGCAAAAGAAAAAAAAAAAAAAGGCTAACCAAACCTCTCCATGGGGAAAACAAATCTGACACAGCGGTTACTATTAATTAGCATTCCTATTTGTTCAATACTACTTCCATTTTCCAAAGGAAGCGTGACAGCCTGGACTAATAAAATGCTACTTCTCAAAGCTTCTAACACCCTATTTCCCGGGCAAACAAGCTGCCCTTCAGTCACATACCATGCACTAGTGTTCTGGAGAATATCAAGGTTAACTACTTCCATCTATGCATCCTACACCTATGCACAGCCCTTGAAAAAAAAAAAAAAAATCAACAGTTAAAAGACATTTTTAAAGGCATTTTTTATTATTTTTTCTCTTCAATGAACCTAAGGAAGAAGCGGCAGAAGAAAGGGGACTGCATGACAGATGGTCACAAGAAAGCAGGTGACCCCCGAAGCTTTCTAGCTTGCTGCGAGTCAATTATTAATGGGGATTTCTCTTCTTACCGCCCCATCCCATGCGGAGAGGAGCAGCAGCAAAGCCTCCCTCAGAACGCAGCCATCCCTGCTGCGGGACTTGGGAAAGGGAAGCAGCAGCGGTGAGCAGATGGTGCAAGCGGCTCAGGAACAGGAGAGGAGCAAACCGCAGGACTTACTAACCCGACCTCTCGGCTAGGATATACCGTGGGAGCTGCGGTTCGGCTGTGCTCTGCATCCCAGCTGCTTTGTTTATCGGAAAATATTCCAACTGGAAACCTGACGCCACTGCTAAAAATAGCCGAATTTACTCGATTTCAACTTGGAAGTCCCTCTGCTGAAGTGTGACAACGGTGAGCAAATACCTCGTCTGGTCTCCAAAAGGCAGCATGTCAAACCAGGGGGATAAAGCACAGCCCAGACGAGCGCTCCGGGTCTCTACATGAGGTTTCTCCGCCAGAGCCGCCGACGAGGCGAGGCGGGCGCCGAGACGCTGCCCGAGTCCCGCCGGCCCCGCGCTGCCCCCTGCCGGGCGGGCGCCCCCTGCCGGGGCGCGCAGCTCCCCGCGGAACCCCCGCGCCGCGCAACCCGCTCCCCTCCCAGCAGCTGCGCCCCGGTTACGGTGCCCCGAGGTGCTCTCCCCACTGCACAGACCCACTCCCGCCGCGTCCCCCTCTTCGGGCGGGGCTCTGGTCTCCAACGCACGGCGTACGGTGTGAGCGGCCGCTTGCGGCTCGGCAGTTCCTCCAGCTCGGAACCCCGTTCCGGTGGGCACCGAGATGTCAAAAAAGGTGACAAGCTCACAGGGCGGCTGAACTCTTGAGAGCGGCGCTTTGTTTTGAGATAACTGAGTAATGACATAACCCGCCCTCCCGAAGTGAACAGACGTTGTTTCAGGCTTCGACTATTTCTATCAAGTTGGCAGGGCAGGGAAAAATATATTGGTTGCTACTCACGAGAAGCTGCCTATGTCTGCTTTCACCCAAGGAGAACACAAATTAACTGAGTAACAGCCCAAGGCGGGGAGCTCCGAGACTGGGACATCTTCGCAGATGTGCGAGCGCCCCGCTCGCCTTGCGCAGCTGCCGCTTCCCCGCAGCAGAGCGGCCGGGAGACGGGGGAGGAACGGGAAAGCCGGCGGACAACCGCCCGCATGTGCGCTCCGATGGCAGCCGAAGGAGGCTGCTGCTTCTGCCTTTCAGTTTTCGCTCTTTCGGGAGTGGGGGGAAGG
>WTSP01012688.1:119898-154380 GCA_025331215.1 Actenoides lindsayi | reverse complement strand
CGCGGGCAGCGCCGCGGGGCCCCGCGCAGCGCCGCCCCCGCCCCGCAGGAGCCCGGCGAGGCCCGCTCGCCCCGTGACAGCCGCCGCGGCCGGGGAGGCGGGGCAGCCGCCAAGCCGGGGCGGGACCGCGCCGCCCTTCCCCGGTGGAGGGCCGGGCCCGGCGGGGCCGGGGAAGACGCCGCACGGGCGCGGGGAGGAAAGACGGAGGAGAGAGGCCGGCGGGGGCTGCCCCTCGGCACGGGGCGGCTGCGGCGTCGCGCGGTCCGCGCCCCCATCTCCCCCGCGAGGGCCTGGCCGGGCCCCTCCGACGCGCCGGGCCCGGCACCGCAGCTCTTGGTACGCCGCCTGCTCTCGGCCCGCTGTCCCTGCGGCCCTGGGGACGCCGCGGCCGCCGAGGGTTGGGCGGGGGAGGCGGGAGAACGTCGGTATTTGCCCCGGGACCTCGCCCGCTGCCCGCCCGGCCTGCCGGTGCCCGCGCTGCCGGGTGGCTGGGAGGAGGCCCGGCGGGTCAGCAGCCCCCCGCAGCCCGGCCTTCTCCCCGCAGGAGCACCTGTAGGGCCCCCTCTCTACTCGGTTCTCTGAAACCCGGTCCTGGGCTGAAGAAGGGGACGAACGGGTCTGAACTTGCAGCCGAGGGCTCACTCGTTGCAAGAGGCAAAGCGCAAACCCAGCTCCGCGCTTATTTTGATAGTCGTGCGGTATTGAAAGTCCTGAGGAATGTGTATTAAGGGAGGATTGTCGAAACATACTTGTTTGGATAATTAAAAGTGAAAATTACATTTTGAAGGAGGAGTTGTTTCCGCCAAGCCCTGAACTGAAAAGGTGACCTTGTGGCGTGACCCATTAGGTGTTTTTTAAATGCCAGAAAGGAAATCTTTGCTTGCACTAAACACAGACCTATTTTGAAAAAAAAATGTAGTCCGAAAACATCAGTTCAACCAAGGAAGAACCTACATCTGTAGCTGCTCAGACAAAAAAACCTCTGTGAGACATGGCAGGAGAGTTGCTGGAATACCAGTAGCCTCTAGAATTCAGCATGCAACAGTCCCCGTTCTACTCTAAAGCTGCAACTTCTACATGCTGGATGCAGGAGGGGTCAGGAGTAAATAATAAACCTGTTCAATGACTAATTGTGCCAAGTAGAACAAATACCATAGCAGAGCACCAGTTGTGCTGCAAAGATCGAAAACATTTTTCCACTCGGATGTTGACTTTTCTAAGCACTAAAATCCTCAGACTCAGCATGAGTTACAAGCACATGACCAGAAGGATTCGGCTGCCGCAGCTTGAGGCACAGCAGCATTTTGTGATTGAATTCCATTTGTCCCAGCTCCAGTGTGCTTCACGCTAATGTCATTTAGTCCACAACTGGTGTGGGTTAAGAGCGCAAATGGCTTCAGCCATGATGTCTTTGGTCACATCCATTACACCATTTTTGTTCACGTGTCCATGGCATTGAGCATTGAGCAATGTGCAATGTTCAATGGCATCGAGCGTAGCAATTAAGGTGGGTTTTTTTCTGAATTTTGTACATGGGCTTAATAATGGAAACGGGATTGCTTCTGTATGGCTGTACAGTTCTTTAAATATCTAGGCAGGTTGTAGACATTTACTCTAAATCTAATAAAAATGACTGCAAATTTTAATATCTTACACCTGCTATCATGTATTTCAACAAGAGCAAGGGACAGCCTAGACAATCAACTCCTGGAGTGCTCAATTTGCCATAAGCAAGTAACTTAAGCAGCCCATCTTTTTTTACTCTCCTAGGTTATCAGTTCCTAAGGAAGATGATAGAGATTTGAGGATGCCAGTTAACCTCTAAACAGAAGCCAAAGGCTGGACGTTTGAACTACATCAACCTCTTGCGTATCTGCAGAAACCACCACGTCTTTATTGCAGTAGAGATCTGAAATCAATCTTGTGACTGTACAGCAGTAGTCAGTGTGGCCCAGCATGCACCAGCATCTCCCAGACCTTCCTCCTTTCCTTTTCTTTACTGGTTATGCACATAACCAAAAAAAGCAATGATTCCTGCACCGTGGCTCATGGGAATCGGTGCCTGTACAATCTTCTGCCATGAGCGAGGGCCACAAGGCTCCACCACCACTTGGTACAAAACGGCAGGGAAAACAGTGTGTGGCATGTCCACAGCACATACACTCGCTTAGACTAGTGCCTAATAAATTTGCAAAGATTGGGGACTAATGTCCTACATGTTTTCAGTGTTTATACAAATTATTAATATACAGTCATATTAAGTACCTGACTTCAAAATCTCTTGGTCACAAGCTCCTTGGGTTCACGATATGCTTCACTGGAAAAATATCCCAGTTTTTCAAGGTGTTGCTTTTAAGTATCCTGTTAGTCAAGGCATCAGTCTCTGGTTGTTCTGATTTTTTTTTCATAGCTTTAGCTGTACGTTTTTGACTTTCACTATATGCTGCTGACACACTTTCAGCAAGTAGCTTTCAAACTTATGTACACCTTTTTCTGGGGTTCTCTCAAGTTAAACTCTGAAACTCAGTTGAACACAGATTGTTTAAAGGATTTGTATGATAAAAAAACCCATAATAACCAGCAGGTAAAAGTAATATCATATTAAAAATCCACATCACAAACCATGGAACAGACAAAGAGAAATAATAAGATCAAAGAGTGTTAAAAAGTTGCCAACCATCTGTCTTCAAAGATTAAAACTTTCCATGAACTCCCCTTTATCTCCTCAGCCAAGCTTCTCCAACCCATGCTTGAGGTACTGGAGAAACAATTTAAATATCAACAGCCCCCCTCCAAAACCCAAGAAATTATACAATTTACCATACAGAAATTATTATCAAAAGAAGTATTTTATGTTAGAGTACTTCATACAAGCACAGACAATTTGTTTGTAATATTTGTACAACAACTACTGTGCGTATTTATGAGATAGCAGCCAAGGAGACAAACCAGAGATGGTGATTATGGGCATCACCTCCCGTTCAGTCGCCACGATTTGGAAAACCTGCCACCTGGGGTCTGGGGCCTTAAAGGATGGTAAAGTACATAAGAGTTCATAAACAGATAAAGTTAGCAGACGTGTGACTAGAAAAAGAAGCAAGCTATTGCAAGTGCAAAACTGTATTTCAGCAGTCTATATAATTCATGTAATTCGTAACAGCCCGAGTTACAATATTTCTGAAACCGAGAGAAAACATCCATCTGGGTTTTTCACATTCCTCCAAGTGGCTTATGAGCATGTCTTTCATGGAGAATTAGGGACTTGGGTGTTCCTAAATCAAAGCAGCCCTTCATCAAAATGCCTACTACAAATTGTCATTTAAGAATAACGTGGCTGGACAAATGAAAATTTGTGAAGGGAAAACTACCTTGAGGAGTGCTTCAGCTATTGATACTCTTGCCCCTCAAAAATATCTGCAAACAAAATACACAGAGTGCAGTTTGAATTCATGTTTTCCTCATTTTGCTGAGAAACGACAAGTGAAAGTTGTCATTCTTGCAGGTAGAACCGATAAGCTTGAAGAGGCCAACAGTAGAAAACACTCGATAAAAGAGAAGTTCTTGATTAAACTAGTGATATGGAGAAATAAGTGTTAGATGGTGGGGATGAGACATCAGTGAGACTCACCATACGTCAAGAAAAAATGATTTCAGAAATGACACATGAAAGCAAAAAGCCAAAAAAAGTGGAAATTATTTGAAATGACAGAAATTCCACATTTTGTTTCAGTCTTCATGGACTTACAAAGGCACAAAGGCATAAAAGCATACAACAAAATTTGGATGCTTTACGAGGTACAGATTTGGGCACGAATGCATTTCCAGCTGAAGGCAGGGCTGCTTAGCAGCACAGATGGGCCACGGCCATACAATGGGCGTACACGGACCTTGCTAGACAGTGCTAGGGAAGGCAGCTGCCAGTCCCTCCCTGCCTGCCACCTGTATATATAGGGCACATCTGCTCCACAATGGCCATAGGAGAACTATGATATTCAATTAAGAACAGCTAAAAGGCTTCTCAGAGTTCTCAAAACATGAAAATCTGTATTTGTTCTGGGTCTTACTATTTACGGAGAAATATACTTCAACATGACAACGGCTAAGTAGTAAAATGACAACATCTATCTTGCCTTCAAGAGTTTGACAGTTCTGGGCTTGTTTAGCTTGGAAAAGCAGGCTCAAGGGAGACCTTATTGCTCTCTACAACTACCTGAAAGGAGGTCGTAGTGAGGTGGGGTGGTCTTTTCTCCCACGTAGCAAGCAACAGGACAAGAAGAAACGGCCTCAAGTCGCAGCAGGGGAGGTTTAGGTTGCATATCAGGAAAAATTTCTTCACAGAAATGGTTGTAAAGCCCTAGAACAGGCTGCCCAGAGAAGTGGTAGTGTCACCATCCCTGGAGGTATTTAAAAGACATGTAGATATGGCACTTAGGGACGTGGTTTAGTGGTGACCTGGCAGTGCTGGGTTAACAGTTGGACTTTGTGATCTTGAAGGTTTCTTTCTTCCAGAACAATTCTATGATTCAGGCTAAACTCAGTATTTTATTATTTAACATTTGGCTCCCCCTCAGCTTTATTAGGGGAAACAAATGTGTTTAGCCTGGAAAAATATTTAGGGTGGTGTTGGCAAATCAAGATTATTCAGTGGCTTGGGCACTAGTCTAAGACTTGGGAGTCAGTGTATAATTTTGTACTTAATCCACAGCTAGTCCTCTGAATAGCACTCCCCACCTCTAAAATAGGAAATACTGATACGTCTCTATTGTGGAAAGCAATAAGAATATTATGATGAAAAGCATTACAGAAGAGTAAAGTATTATTACAGATGTAAATTTATTGGCAATCAATTAGGTGGTAATAACCAAATGATTTATGATCAGTGAAAGAAATAAACTTTAGTTTCCCATGAAAAACAGATCCCACGGCTTCACCTTTACAGAAGTTCCTTCTTCTGCCTCTCCAAGGCCACTCTGGGACCCCACCACACCAGAGGTGGTCAGTCCAGAGCTGCACAGGAGCTCCTGTACATCAGCTCAGCTTGCCAGTCTTTCTAGTAGCATAAATGTGTATCTTTCACCTCTACCCAGCCATCAGTTTTGTCAGAAACCCAAGAAATGTACCTACCTTTGAGACATCGATGCCTCTTTCTGTTTGGACCTAAACTGCCCCATGGGTTCAAAAGATATGTGGTGGGGAGCAGGGAGGAAGGACAATGAAAGACACAAGAGGTCACCTCTGCTTCCCTAAGAGCTAGGCAAAACCCACACAGTGGGTTTAGTCTATGTTTAAACTGGTCACCAATTGTTCCTAAACCATTCCCCTCACACTACAGAGAAAAATAACTGCTCTTCAATTCTTCACTCGAGGTAATGAAGAGGTTGGCCAGAGCATCAGTACTTCACCCTGTGTGTGTTAGGGTGAGCGTGCTTGCTCAGCTTTGGTAGAGGCAGGCTAACTCTGGATGACATCTGTAACAAAGAGCTGACGCCTGAAGGCCAGTTCCTGTGCTACAGAAACCTCTTTCAAGTCAGTGCAATTACTTGCATGAGTAACGAGCATGTGTATCAAGAAAGGTTCCATGGCTAACCTTAATACCAAATCCGAGAGCTCGAAGTCATAACTTCTATCTAGTGTTACAGAACCTGCATGTTGTAGGATTTGTACAGGTTCCTCCGAAGTAACCCCAGTTAAAGACATAATAGAATTATCTCTATTAACAAGAAATATTGCTCCAGTGACTGATTTTTTTTTTCCCCACCCATCCCAAGACTGAATCAATGTGTAGAGCATGCCATGTATCTTTGCTGGAGTAGCTGGAGAGACAGGCACTGGACTAGAGAAAACCCAGCAGTGTGCAACAGAACTTGTCATAAATATGTATGAATTCATGTAAAAAATAAACCTGATATTAATATAAGCAAAATCTGAGATGGAGAAATCTGCCACTGAGTCATGCAGAGCACGCTTTGCCAAATGCCTCAGCTAAGAAATTATTCTACATAAAGTTGAAAGCCTGCCACAAAACAAACATTTTCAAATTCCACCCTAAAAAGCTGTGGTGATACCACAACCATTCTGATCCTGTCGCTTCAGAGATGTTAGCTCTTGCTGGCAAGGTTCCTAGGCACTTTCCAGTAAATGGCACAGAAAATGGGTAAATAGGAACAAGAAAGGGGATTGGTGGAATTCCACTGCAGAGTAAAATTCAAATATTTTAAAAAACATGTTCCTTGGGGTTACCTATCTGCTCACCTTGGTGTGTGCTAATACACATCTGTACCTTCTCTAGTTCTTTGGGTCTTGGACACAAATTTATTCATCTCCATCAGCCTAGGCACATTTCAGGCTGTTTCAAAGGTTGTTCAGCAAAATGCTTGAAACGCCAAATGAAATAAGCAGGAGAGCCCTTAGCAGGATGTAGGGGATGCCAGTTGGAAAAGGGAGGCCAATCCTTTAAATTAATCTGATTTGCACTCTCTTAGTTACAGTGGAAACATAAGATGGATTCCCAGTGTCATGTATGAAGATTTAGCGGTAACAGTTGTGGGCATTGTTTTGATCAGCCATCTGCATAACTGTAAAAAAAGCTGAGGGTCTGTGGCTTTTTTTTTCCCCAAAACAAACTATAACCAACTGTAATAACAAGGGTTTTTAAAAAATATATGAATGTCCATGCAGGACTGATTCAAACACTGTCCCGTCTCTCTGAAAATTAATGTGCTATTTGTTCATGGGTTTGTGTATAATCAGATGCAATAAATGTTGGCTTTGTTGGGAGTCACTGTGTACATGCCTTGCATCAGCAATTCAGTTAAATATTTTTACATGGTCAGAATAGAGGCTGCTAAATAAAGAGGGCAAATTTTAACTATAAAAGGAGGCTGATGGGCTCTCTTAAAAAACAGTAGACAAATACTCCTGTAGCTTTACAGTAATGGCACAATGCTTAATGGCATCTGTTATTATAAACTTTTCCAAGCCTTCTAGATTTGTATTTTAATATTAGAAGTTTACTGAATCTAGGATCCAAAATGCTATTTTTAAGCTGTACAGTATTACACTGCTAAATGCTTAGCTGGCCAGCCCTTGATTTTCTCGCAGTACTAGCCAAACCTGTCTATGTAGCAATTGTAGTAATGATTTAGACATGAGGAAGAATCTTGGGTGTAAGAAAAGGAGGATTAAAAATATCTCTGCTAAGCTTTTTTTTTTGTTGTTTGTTTGGGGTTTTTTTTTAAGTTAAAATGTTCACACTAAAAGAATAATGAGTGGGACCTTTCATTCATCATCTTCCCTTCCTGGTATAGAGCAGGTAAGATTTTTAATTTCATAAAATACTAGATAGAGTTTACAAACAAACAGAACAATAAAATGCTAAGTTATAAATGGAAAATAAAATGTGTATACCAAAGCTTCTAGGCAAACAGGCGCTGGGAATCAATGAAGAAAAAAACTAACAAATGCATTTCCTGTGGGATGATGAAATGCTACACCATTACACAGTTCTCCAGAATCAACCCTTCAACAGCTGAGGCTTCCCTTTCATTAATGCCAGCTACATGCATTACTGGGTCAACTGACAATACAATTTTAGTCTGCATCAAATATGCATGCACCACTGTTTCTCCATATCTTCTGAACTAACAGGAGAGTGGAATATAATTTTAGAGTACTGTTATACTTTCCGTTGACTATAAGTTGATTACAGAGGAAAAAAAACCCCAAAAACATCAAATCAATCCAAAACTGGCCAGGAGAAAGTTATTGCTTTAAAACAAAGCTAACACATTTTCTTACGTAGGCTGAATTTACACCAGACCTGCAATTTTACTATTTGTGCTGGTAACTTTTCTGGTCCACCATTAACTACCCTGAAGCAAGACTTACCAAGCCATGTAACCACAGCCTGACCTCTATACCTGTCTTGTCTTAGACGGCTGTTAGCTATCGTGGTAAGTGCAATGCCAGTGATGCATGTACTCAGAAAATAAGTGTTCACTCCTTATTTCCAGCTTGGCATTCTAATGACACTGAAATGGCTCCTCCAAAACTGGATATTATATATTGTAGAAGTCTATAGTGTGGGCCATCGCTGCCTCAAAATTTCTTTGAACCAAATAAGCAAGAAAAAGCATCTTTTAAAGAAAAGATCTTTTTAAGATTAAAGATTACAAAACTGATTAAAACCATCCAACCTGCAAAATGTCTCAGCAGTGGTTTAACTACTTGGCTACGATAGGTGTTTAGTGCACCAAAATCTCTTGATGAGTTTTGCCAGGTGATTTGGATGAGAAAGAAATGGGAAATCAGGTGTACTCTTTGAAGTTGGCATCTTGTATTCATAACAGACATTTCTGATCAAACATAGAGATTTCCCATAGTGAATAACAAAGCCTTTTTTGTGCACAATTGTACAATTCTGATTTGCATAAAAATCCATCCTTTTTAAGCCCATGTAGCATAATCACTGACCCTGACAGTGTAATTGCAAAAATATAAGGTTAAAAATGTCACTTGTCTTTAGAAAGGACATGAGGGTCATCTACTGCTACTGCATTTCTCAGCTGCCCAGCAACATGATGTCCATAGCCAGTTTGTATAGGACATTCATTTTATAGCCTGGCCCAAGGCAGAGAAATTGAGCAGGCGTTCAGTGTTTCACTGCAGAAAAAACAAGTGCTGGCCACTAGCTATCTTGGCATTGCAAAAAGATTTACATATGATTATAACAGGTCTACCCATTTTTAGTTGCCAGTGGCCAGATTATTTAAAGATAAAACTATGCAAAAGCTAGAGCTTTGTACAGTTACTATTTGGCATTTCTCATAGCACTTTAGTGCCGAGGATGGCTGGGATCCGCGGCTCTACGAGTTACACTCCTCTGCATCCATAGGGTCATCACACAAAACCTGAACCACCCCGACAGCCTGTAGTGGCTGGGGAGGCCTCTGAGGCTCTGCTTTGCTCCAGAGCTATCTCACAGCAAGGCTCCCTCTTCATCTTTCCTCTCACTGAATCCTCCCTTGAGCCCTCCGAATGCAGATTTGCTGGGATCTTTAGCATGCCCTTCTTCCCAAATGTGTCCTGCCTCTTCTTTCTTTGCGATACCACTGGGAACATCTGTGTCACCCGCAGCGCTTTCTGTCTCTCTCTGAGAGCTAAGCTGACACAGGGGCAGATCCCAGAGGCTGTTCCCCCATGGCAGCATGCCTCCATCGAGTGACCATATTCATCAAGCAACCTGCCAGGGGAGCGAGACTGTCACAAAATAAATCCCATTTCCTTTCCGTATACCAAAAGATACTTCTAAGGCCTACAGCTGACAGCAATACCTGTCGCAGCAATGGCAGCCCAAGAAACAAAAATCCAATCATCCAATGCCAGGCAAAAACGCTGAAAGCAAACTTTTTGAAGCATGTTTTAGTATACTGTTTATCTGGAGATATTTTTTTTGATGTTTTTTATCCCTGTTGTTATTAGCAATTTGCATTTCCAGAGTAGACTACATGTATTTTCGCGGGTGATGTTTCACAGCAGCAAATAAGAAATACTTAACTGTATCTGGGCAGCATGTAAGTGGATCCTAATCCTATGTTGAACCAATCCTGGAAGGAATGTTTTCTGTCCTTTGCTCCTGAGAATGCAGCTTGAGATGCCAGAAAGGCCTGCTGAGGAAAGAAGAGGTCATTAGCCACTGTGGATGAACTTGGTCTCTTTGAAGAGATGTGTTTGCTGCAGACTTCAGGAGACTGAGGATAGTATGCCTTCTGTTACAAAAAGCTGTGATGGTTGAACAGCACCCAGCAAATCACTGAGATGTCATGTCACCAACCTCAGCTTAGGTGAGGATGCATCATGTTCAGCATTCAGGCATCTCCTGGCATGTTCTCCTCTTCCCACCCTGACTGCTCAGCATATCAGCGTTGTTTTACATCACGTTTGCTCCCAGCTGCATTCAAACAATGAAGTCTTGTAATGCACATGTTCTTAGCATCATTACATATGCAATTAGTTCCCTCTGCCTCCTAAGTGTCTGCTCACAGAAGAAGCTAACTCTATTTCCAGCAGCTAAGGAAGGCTGTGGTGGGACAGCAGAGGACCTGTTGACTAGCAACGTGACACGTAGTGTCAGAACCAGAGGAGCGTGTGGGGAAGGTGTCTGCACAGAGTGAAGGAGAAGGGCTATTTAGGGGAAATAACAGCAAGTGTTGATAACAACCAACACGCTTCCCTCACTCGCTAGCAGAACTGTCCTTACACGTCCTCCTCCATGGAGGCCCTTTAGGGTTTTTTGCAGTGTGCAGAAGTGAACAAGTTGAGAGCCTGATGTAATCAAATAAATTGGATGTAATAACAAAATTCAGCCACGATATACCCTTATAAAACACATACATACACACACACAGAAAGACTGATTTAAGGCAGTATAGGCTGTATTTGGCATTCTCCACAAGTTGAAAACTTAACCACTTGGCGTTGGGAACAATCTTTTGGTCTAGTATTTTTAATGCAATTAATACACAAGTATCTCTATCAGTTTATCTGTCTACATTTAAAACAATTACAGATATGTTTTTCCCCATGTCACAGTGAAAACTTTATCTATTCACTTTGCTCTGCCTTTGGCAATTTTTAACCAATGACAGAATTAATTTCTCACCTCAGACCCATTCACTTTCTTTCCAGAAAGCTGTCAAAAACCTTTAAATTTACTCTTCTAGCTTCTTTTCCCTTATTCTACTGTCCTGTTGACACACAGTTCTATGCTTGTAAACCAGGGTGAATAGCTGTATGTGCAGCTTGTCCAACATCACTAGAGAGCTAAAGACAAAATGGAGGTGGGGGGTTCCTCAAGACCAGGAGTTGTTTTGCCCTATTACCTGCTAGAAGTCAGTTTCCTACCCAAAATGCACCTTTTCTTTGAACTTTTTTGTAAAGTTCGGGCCAAATCTATCTGCAGAACAGTTATTCCTAGAAAGGTACGAAACCAAGAAATCTGTATTTTTTTCCAAATTATAGCCGTACTAGGAAGATGTGAGGAATAAGATGCAGGGGACTTCTGTAAGCAGCTAAAAATCTACTGAAGTCTTTCGGGGCTTGCCACAGCACACAGGCTGTGAGTCACAACTCCTGAGGCTTTCAGTTAACAACTAAAAGGGAGAAATGATCGATATAATTTTTCTCGGTGAGTGATTAAGACTGCTTTTAACAATGCAGTCATGCATGCTATGTACTAAAAGAGATGATTCATTAGTTACTTGGAAGAGGACCATCTTCTTCATTCTGAAGCCAGAGGGAATAGCCAATGCCCCTTGAGTGCAGCTGGTTAGCATTAGACAGACAGAAGAGGAGATACTGGCTACTTTTGCCCTTGTCCCCAAATCTGCAGTGCTCTTCCCATTAAAGCGAGAAAGAAATGAGGGGATTTTGTATTCAGCAGTGACATTGTTTTGGTCATACTTTGCACAAGTCTGACACTAGAGCTGGCTGCTGGCAGTTACTGGTAGCTCCCTCCTCTGCCCTGCAGTCACAGGCGCCTGCATCCATCCCAGACTATGATCTTCATGGCCCTACCAAGCAGCCCAAATACCAATACCAGCTGCTCTACACGCCACTTTCTGATCTTGCCCTGGCACATACATGGGAAATATGTACATGCTGATCTTTGTGGTGATTGCCTCTTCTGAAAAAAAACCAAAAAAACAATTATAGGCAGAACTGGCAAAGAGAATCATGACAATAATGTAATTTTTTCTCATTTGAACCATATTGTTGCTGAAATTAAATTTATTACAAGTCATCCTAACTTTCCATCATCTTAAATTTACTAACAATAATCTTCATTTTAATATGAGGTCATGTGTACAGTAAAGAATATGCTGCTCCCACACCTTTTTAGGTTTGGGTAGGTCCACATTTTAAGGCATTCTTTGCAACACCCTGGTGATGCAATACAATAGCATGATGGTATAACTATCTGAAAGGTAACACTGGGATTTCTTACAGTCTTTTTCCCATGAGGAGAAATGATGTTGCCAAAGCCCAAATGCAAAACATTTCCAAGTGGAAATTGATGTTGCTGTCTTTTCATTACAACACATGTTTAATTTATGGGTAAGTACAAAGCGATTTAATTTTTTTTTCCCCCTCAGGAAACTGATCAAAACTGTCACATGCAAGACTTACGTCTCAGACACAAGTATAACTTATGTGCGACTCATTTTGCAGGCTCCTAACTGCAGTCTCATATAATCATCATTTGGACATGATGTACTCAGAAAACTGGCAGCAATTCCAAGATTGATCGATGTGACAGACCTCTGGCACCAGCTTCAATATGTTCAATATCTGCAATGCTAGTATATATATGATGCCCTTGCATCCAGACATAACCACTACGTGATTCCTAAGCACAGTTACATCCTGGATTCCACCAATTTCATAGAAACTCTGTGTCACTCATTCTTGAGCTAAGCCTTTACCTCAGTGTTTCTCTGCTGTTGCTTAGTCTTTCTTTTGACCTTATCCTGGTTACCCCTTTTTGCATTTTACCTCTCTTCTCTATCACAGGTTGCCTCCTTGGCTACCACAGCACCAGCTATTTAAGCAAAATCACTCATCCTCTTCTCCCTTACTCATGCCTCTCTTCTTGAAGAAGTCTGGTGGGATGAAAGGAAATGCAGCCTCACATCCCAGGACAACCCTGATCCGTGTGAAGTGGTAGTAGGTGTAAAGGGGAGATAAGCAACCCCTGTCAGTTCTTTCCTCTCCAAACACATTTGAGCAATATCCTACCCTGAATGTGGCCTGCCCTCAACTTTCCTGTAGTATATGGTATTTATTACCAGACCTTCATTACCTGAATCGCTTCTTATTTCACCTTGCCAAATTCAGTGTATGCTTCCCATTATGACAGAGTGGAAAAGAGTCTCCGTAGATGCCTGTCTAGTTGAGTTCCTGATAGAAAGACCACGGAGATTTTGGCTTATATTATTCATTATACAAGGGTGCTTAAAGCCTTGGCTACATAAATTCCATACAATAGCATTCCACACAATAACAAACATTCCAAACATACAATTTGAAGCAAGTCTATTACTATGAAGTAAAAAGTTCTTTGGGAGTTTTGTTGTTGTTTTTTTTTTAATTCAGAATGATGATATTTTGGTCTAAAACAAGGATAACTGTGGTTTTGAAATGTCTCTTGAAAACTGAAAAATTGAACTGAAACATGGCTAGGGTTTCTGTTCATTAAACAGTGGAGTATATTGACCAAAAGAAGGTTCTTCTGTGAAAATCTCATCTGCAATTAGAAAGTTTAAAACTCCTGAATATATATGCACAGCACATATTGGATGACCAAATGAAGTAATCCTCATTATATATATCTATATAATATATACTATATAGATATTATATATGATTATTGAAGTGTAATTTATTCCATGTAAAACCAGAGCATTATCCATTCCATATGTGAGGTGTTATGCAACTCACTTTTTTTTTCTTTCACCATTATGCTTCAGCTTTCACCAGAAGCTTCAAAGACAAATAAATAATTAGTCATTTAACTGGTGACATATAATACTCATATTTGTCATCTCTGGCAGAGTTTTGCTTTTAAGCTTAAGTTAAATCATTTCATTTGTGTCCTGAGTGACATAAGTACATAAACTTCATTTCAGCAGATAATGCTGACACAGAGCAAGGTCAGACCTAGGGAAGGAAAAGTGAGCACAGTGCTGAATGACTGCTAAGATTATTTTTTTGCTGTAACTCAAGAAAGCTTGTATGTTGCTTTTCTGACACTTCCTTGGAAATGGCTGCATCATTTTAGCTAGAGAATTTCCTGCTTTATTCCCTCAGCTCCCCACAAGAAAGAGCCAGAGGCATTTATTTAGCATTGAAAACATCTGAACTATTTATTCCTATTTAAGAAAGTATGGGAGAACTGAAAACAGTATAATTTAGTGGAAAGAGCTGGGCAGCCTTTTCCTAGGAGTTAATACCTGTGCTCTACATAATGGAAAAAATTGCCATTTTTCTTTATCAGTAATTCAGTGAGATTGTTACTCTCCCGCTCTCTGAAAGGTCATCTATAATGGTTAATATATAACTCACCAATGTGTCAGTTCTTCCCTAAAGCATTATTTCAGGCACTGCAGGGGAATTCCCTCTGATACCTGTGCCAGAGCAAAGGTGTGCTCACAGATGCAGTTTCACAAAGGGGACTTAGCTGCAAGGCCAGCTTGGGAATGTCCATCTCCCATCCCTGCCTTGCCTCCGGCTGCTTCTTCATACTCATGCTGCTCTGCAACTGCTATTGGGGCTGTGCTGTAAATCAGGTCACTGAGCTGATCCAAGTTACAAATAGTCTCTTTTATTGACAGGGTTGCTCTTAATACAGGTTGCTTTTCTTACCAGAATGATGCCAGCAGCCACAGTGCTGGTGCAACCGAGGAGGCAGGGCCCTGAGACAGAGAGGAGAGAAAAGCAGTCAGGACAGCAGGCACTGGTGAGGAAGTGTGCCTGGGTTCACGGAACTGCATGCCTGGGTTCATGGAACTGCATGCCTGGGTTCATGCAGCTGCCGATTCAGATGATGTCTCTTCACTAGTAAAGGTAAAATGCAGTCAGGAGGGTGTTATCATAAACCATTCACAAACTGAAAGTTCACACACAAAAGGATCATGCACTGGTTTAAAAAAACTAAAACTAAGCAGTAAAAATCTGCTCAGTATGTGACTTCTGTGGAAAAAGTAGCTATACACGTAGGTGTTAGAGAATGTGTGTGTGTATGTATATATATATATGCACGCATACACACATATACATCTTCACACACATATACACACACAAAAATAATTTCTAAATTTAAAAGAAACACAAAAGATGTCTCGCTTCAGAGGTGTTGCTAGCCTTCAAAGTCTGCAGGCAGCTCTGGTCCCCTGGATGGCCGGTTGATGAAAGCAACAACCAGCAAAGCCCATAGAGGGAGCAGGTCGCCTTCTTTTCCTGAGTAACAGGAGTTTTCAACCTTCTGTGGAGGCCGTGAGAGAAAGAAGAGACAAAGGTAGAGGATGAAAAGGTCTTAGGGAGCAGTCCCAAGGGCCAGAGCAGTTATTCTGCAAACAGGGGTAGCAGCAGCGGCACCAGCCTCTCAGGGCATGGGCAACTGGGCTGCAGATCCACATCTACTGTCTTTTCCTCCTTCCCTCTTCTTCATGTTCACAGTCTGAGCCCTACAAGGAGTTAAAAATATTGCAGCGTTTTCCCACTTCTGCCATCACTGGGGTGTCCCGGCACTTCAGCCTCTTCTCTGCACATTGCAGGGTGGAGATTTGCTTGACTGGAAATTGAGCAGAATTTCATCTTCCAACACCTACAGCACTGCCTAAGAAGTAAGGGGAAAATGCTGTAAGAAAAGCCTGGCATTTGCTGTTAAACAAAGAGAATAACTAGAAAATGCGTAGCCATATGTCACAGACAGCATAAAAGAAGCAGTATTAAGCAGAACCTGTACTAAAATTGCATTTGGAAGACAGAATATACAGAAGTATGAAGGATTTAGTTATTGTCAGTGGAGGCTGTGTGCCCAAATCGAACGTAATGTTTATTCTAATTTACATGTGCACACACAAAAAAATTCTAAAAAACTTTAATCCACATGTACATGTATTTTATGTCCAAAAATCTGGTAGTTATTTGTATGACTATAAAGACCAGAATTGGTTTGCTGAGCATGACACAAACCTGTACCAAAAGCCTTTGCCTTGCCGTGTTTGTTATAGTCCAACAAAAGAGAGGATAAGATTTTTTTTCCTTTTTCCTAGTCTTTTTCTTTTAGAAACACGGAGGGAGCTGTGACAAAAAAAAAAAAACAACCCACAAAGTTTAACAGAAACTAAATCTTACAAAAGAAACTCAGATTCAGCATTTGAAATCGAAAGACTAGCAACTACAAAACACCTGTTTGGGACCAATGACTTTTGTACAACGCTTGACTGAGTAGTATATAAGTTCTCAACTTAAAAATGAAGAAGTGGTGTACAATACGTGGCAAATACACGTGCATTATTTACCATGTATCTCTGAGTTCTCTTTATAGAAAGAGTGGCCACCAGAGTGTGCATGAGTTAACTTGTATTTCTGTCAAAAATCTAAGAACTGGCATAAAGCATACAATATTTATACATTGGAATTTTACTAAGAGCTCTTCTCCCCACGCGCTAAGGTCTAATAATACTTCAGCATTTGTCTCCTGGGGAGGAAGAGCAGGTCTTAGGAGTGCAACATATAGTTAAGCGCATGTCATGCAGCAGCAAAAGAGAAAAGGAACACTCTATGCCCTTCAATTTGCAGGCACTGCAGCATGAGACATTAAAAAAAGATAGTACTTTTCCTCAGCTAACCCATGTAACATGTTGCATTTTTTGATACAGGTATGTCTCTTTTTTTTGTTTGTTTTTTCTTGCATCACTACAGAGAGGCCATTTGAAGAATATACTGCGCACAGTGATGTGATTCAGCAACTTTCTGGGGAAAAAAATGCAGCCCTTTTCCAGTGCAGTAATGAAACACAACTGGCAATAATTTTCTTTGAATTGAGTCTAACTGAAAGCAGGCAATGTACCACGTAAGCTGAAGCTCAGTGGTCTTGGATCACAATGTCATTTTTCATGTTTTTTTTATATGATTGAATACGAGCTGAACATACCCTGCTGCTAAGACCGGGCCAATGACAACAAATATGTTACTGTACGAGCTGTTACATTGCCAAGAATGGCTCAGCAAATACCTTTCCCTTTTTATCTAAATTCTAGGTAGCTTTTGTCCATACCAACATGCGAGACCGTGGTTTCTTGAGTAGCTCCTGAGGGCATATCTACAGAAAGGTTATCCTGCAGCTCCACAAAGGCAAAGTGTCCTGTCATGAGTTTGCCATGCCCTCAGATTTTTTGCAGAAGGGCAGTGAGTGGTGCTCAGTAACACCACTGGGGAAACGCTGTGTGATTTTGCATATTTGGTATTCTTTACCCAGGAGCACTCCAAGTCTGGGAATTGAGATCAGGATCAAAAAGCATTTGCCTCAAGAGAAACAAAATCCCCCACAGTGACACAAAGGGTAGCCAAAAGAGTTTAGGAAGCCATAGTGCCCTGGTGCTTCTTGGGCATGTTCTCCGTCAAAAATATCCTCATAAAGAGATCCTTGTCTATTTGGCCCAACAGAGGAGTCCTGTCTCCAGGCAGGCATGAAGTGGTCACCCTGGCAAGCAGTAAGTGCCTGCGCTGGGATGTGCTGCATGTCCTGGCTTAGGGCACATGCTGTTTTTTCTCCAGCCAATATGTGGGAGTGACAGGCAGCATGTGCCCCACATAGCACCACAAGCCTTCCTGCCCTGAGCTGCAGGAAAGCTGCCATCGCAGCTCTGCAGCAGGCAGCGACCGCAGCGTGAGGAGCAGGTCCCACCCCCCTCTGCGAACCAGTCTGAAGATGAAAAGTGCTGCGTAAGCACCAGCCTATTGTTACTGGCAGAGCTGCGTGGGGACATTGGCATGCAGCGCCGATGGGGTTGGCTAACCACTAACCAGCGTGGAGCCTTTACTCTTAGAAGCACCAAGCAATATCCCCCAAACATATTGCCATTTGCAAAAGAAGGAGTCATTTTGACAACAAAGTCTTCCAGTGACTAAGTGGCCAGTGTGTGGCTGGCATTAAATAGCTGGCAGAAGTTCTATCATAAACATTGCTATCAGGCCACTGTATCTCAGCTGTAAAAACTTGCTCCGGGCTGATATTTGGCAAACAAGACCCAGCAAGATAATATTTTTTTAAACACATTATCCTATTTGAGTAATCTACAGACATGTAAATCAAGAAGTCTGCAAGTGTGGGCCCCACTGACACCTCTGCTGGTTCTTCTCTGCTGATGCCATGACCACCAGAAGTGAGCACCCGGCCACCCCTTTTACCTCCAGGTGCCCTGAATGGTTCAGCTGAAAATGCTGAGGAGGCACAGGGCAGAGCAGACAAGCTGCAGCCAGGGAGGAAACCCAGAAAAGAGTTTCTCCTGGAGAAAAGCGAATCTCCTTGAGAAAGCACACATAGCAAGATGTCAATCAACTTTGTACACGGGCAAAGAAGAGCAGCTGCTAGAAACTCCCGTAGTCCTACCTAGCCTACCTACCTACCTACCATGTCTCCTTCCAGATCTGTAGTAGGCAACTTTTCCATATAAATGACAGAAAAAATTGCAGCTATTTCTATCTCAGAGGAAAGGTCTGCTGTTGCTTCAAAATTAAAACAGCTTCTTGGTCATCATGCCATAACGCTGCACTGACTACACGGTCCTCTTGTGTTTCAAAAGGTTTCCTGTGGACTCTACCACATCTGACAAATCCTTTGGTGGAAAACACGTCAACCACCAGCCCTTCTGAGATTTTCAGATCTGTGCAGAATATCCCCGGGACAAATAAGTGGTTAAATGCAACAGGGCTGCAAAACTCAGCACTGAACAAACAGTAGCAACTCTTCATGTATACATGCTAAAGTATGCAGGATTTATAGTTAGAAATACTCTTTTTATTGATTTCATTATTAAAAGTCTGTTACAGCTAAGGGGTTTTTTTTTTAAATGCTGAATCTCATTTCCAAATGCCCTGAGGGAACAACAGCCACAACAATAAAATTAGGAACCCATTACTGAAGATAAAATTAGAATAACTAAGCTCGACAGTATACAGGGAAAATGCAGTGTTAAAATGTATGAGGTAAAATGCTTTCTGTCTCAATGTTAAACTTCATTTTGTCCTTGGAATGAGCAAGGGCTGAAATTTGTGACAAGCTACCATATTATTAAACACAACTGTGTTTTGTGCAAGTTGCATGCCAAATCAGTGTATTTTCTCAGTATGATTAAAGCCAAAGAAGCTTAATGAGGTATTTTTAATTAAATTTTAATTAACAAAATTTTCTTTTTAAATGCTTTTAACCCTCCCCTACTTCAGGACTGTGACCCAGGGAAATACTGAGAAAAGAGAAGATTTGCTTTTCAGTCCTACTTACACAGGAAACCTGGAGGGATATCTCAGGTGAGAGAGATTCTTCAGCAAGCATAGAGAAGGCATTGCTATTGCACCTACACCTCCATGGCAAAGGCAACAGAAGGTGACAGGTATCCACCTATCAGTACTAGGGCAACCACTTAGATACGTCGTAGTGAAATTTCCTAAGGTAGGTAGGAGTAATGTTTCAGAGCATACACACTACTGTGCCCTGGATTCAAGTTAGGCTTCCCTTATCACTCCTGAACGGGTATCTTCATGAGATGGACATTCTCATACTGCCTGTGCAGAGTGCACACACAGGTTGTGCAGGCTGGAGAGTGACAGTTCCTTCTCCCAGTCATGTGGAAAAATGCATTCCCTTTATTTTTCAGGAGCAAAAGAAGAAACCACATATTTCTAAAACCAGAACTGTATTGTAATATCTGAAACAGAGTAAGAGGGGCAGGGGGTTCTTACAGTCAGCTCTTTCTTCTCACATGAAGTTATTCCCTTCTTCCTCCTCCTCTTCCAGCCTCATGTCATAAACTCTTTAAAGGAATATTGTCAAATATATTCACTAAACATTCTGACACCAATTTAAAAGAATCACTCAATTATAAAAAATAATGGTAACGAAAATACTCTGTTTAGAGCATTGCTTCACCTTAGTGACCAGCTCATTTGCTGTTCCTGGGGTTTAGAGTTGACCTCAGTGCTTCTGCAATAGGTATTTTTAAATACAGGTTAAAGAACTTGTTTGTGTTATGTTACATACTCAAAATGTCTGTGGAAAAACCAAGCATCTTCTTATGGTAGTGTCTATGGGTCTCAAAATGAGCAGACAGACCAAATACACATGGGTTTCGCAGACTGTTCTCTAGCAAAAATCTACATGAGCTGACTCCTTATCTCCACTTCAATCAAATGAGTTTATTGTTAAAGTTTTACAAAGCAACCCAGCAGCAAGGTGAAAGATGAAGAGATTATTGAATAATAGATAAGAATATTTTTAGTCAGCTCAGATGTATTCAATGTGTCTGAGAAAGCACCAGGAAAAAGCCCTCAGAAAAGTACTGGCTGAATTCCAGCAAAAGCAAACTGGCCATCAGCACCCTGCAAGGACCAAGGGCTCCTTGAGGCCAGGGTGCTGTGGCCTCCTCATGGGAGGTGGCAGGGTAGAGACCAGAGCAGGGATGCCAAGGCAGTCCTCTCTCCAGATGCTGGACACCTCCCTGGGAAGGGGGACACAGGCCCACAGGTGGGACCAGCCCAGGGAGCCCATGGCAGGGCAGGGCAGGGCTGTGGGGAGCTGGAGACCGTCCGTGTTGCTGCAACACTGGGGCAGGTACCAACAGCCCCAGGGAGCTGAAATGGGGTCCTGGACTGTAGGCAGGGTGAAGGGAGCCCCAGGGGTCTGAGCAGAGTCAATCAGGGCTGGGGATACCCTCAGGGCCCTGACACTGTCATGCAGAGGTGCAGAATTACTAAGAAAAAACTTCTCGGTCTTTCTGCTCCTGGAATTGATGAAGATAATATTTTATGGTTCCGCTCATAGCTTTATAAGCTCAGCAATCCTGTCCTTACATTTGCAGCATCTGGAACTCTAAACGCATTCCTAAGGTCACTCCTTCCCATCGGGATTTGTACCGTGTTGTTACATGCAGGGGCAACAGAGAAATTGTAATGCTCTGGAAAGGGCCTTCCGCACACACAAAAGAAGGAAGCTACCAAATAGTCAAATTCCAGTGCCATTCTGCTTCTTACCCTTCATCCTTTAACCGAGCTAGAATCATTGCTCCATTATTATGATCTGCAGAAACAAAGATTTTTAAAAGATCTTTTCAACCGCCCAAGCCAGCCCTTTCCCTGTTGTTTTTCCCTTTTAATGAAGATCACAGGGCGGTTGACATCTTTGATCTCACCACAAATCCTGAGAGCCTCTGAAGAAGTGGAGGTATAATAACATCACTCACTTGAAAGCTAGGGAGATACTGACTGAAACTGCATCTACTGAAATAAAGTACCAGTGAATAATGAATAATCACTTGGATATTCAGAACTTCATTAATTAAAAAACATTTCTGAAAGGAACTGGTTCATGCTAAATCAGACTTGACATTTAGTCTAGAATCAAAGTTAGTTCATCCTCCCTCAACACTGACTACAGAACAGAAAAGCCTTTATCTTACCTCCTGTGCAACTATGAGACTATATGCAGTAGTGGGGTAGGAAATCTTTTCCAAGATAGCTGTAAATGGGATACTTAGCTCAGTAGTATGCAGGAAGCACAGTCCATCACAATGTAATGGTATGACAGTCCCAAACATACTGCACCATGTGAAAAGACCTGAACTGTGGTCTTTTGGGGCAGGGACAGCCACAAGCCTGCAGCACCATGGAGCTGGTGCTTGAGGCTGCAGGAGAGATACAGTCCAGCATTGTTGGACCTCTGTCCA
Organism: Actenoides lindsayi; assembly: GCA_025331215.1. Taxonomy (NCBI): domain Eukaryota; kingdom Metazoa; phylum Chordata; class Aves; order Coraciiformes; family Alcedinidae; genus Actenoides; species Actenoides lindsayi. Next base: position 132,877 of record WTSP01012688.1, on the reverse strand, counting down.
GGAAAGCATTTCAGCACACATGTAGCTGTAAGGCTCTGGATAGACTTGGCAACTGCATTAGCTTAATAATGATGAAGGATGTTGTGAGCTCCCTTCTGAACTGGGAATTCTCTCTGAAGGGTTTTATAAAAAGCAGCAGAGCCTGATGAAGCAGAAAACATCAGTTACTCAGTTTCTCTTCTCTCCACCTGGATGCATTGGAACGAGGATGTTTTGGCATAAAACCCAGATGTATTAAAGCAAATGACAGAGCCTATCAAAGGCCCAGCACAGTCAGTTTTTGGGGGTATGGGCAGGTACAGAAAGGGCATTTGTCCCTTGGGCCAGGCAAGTCCAAATGCCAGGTTACAGAAATCAGGGTGAACACTGGCAGCCTGGGACAGGGAGCCCCACAACATCTTTCTGCGAGGACTTGACCAGACTATTGTGCCATTGCAGTGTGAAGGGTCCTGAAGAATGCTGCAAGTAGCACAGCTTAATGAGAAAACAGAGGTAAATAAATGCGTGCAATATTTTCCTTTGGATGATAACCCTTTTCAAAAGAAACCCACAACGATCACCTTCAAGAGAAGGAAACCACATAAGAACCCCTCACAGAATCCCAGCCTGTACACATGCACACACACAAACACAGAGACCAGCATGTTTATCCAAAACAATCTCATGGGGGATCTCACGTCAGATCTTGCAGATCACATGGAGGTGGAGAGTCATCCACACACAGATCCACTGCTTTTGCAGCTGTCTGGATCCACTATCTGCATCTCCTGCTTCCCAGCTCCCTCAAAGTGAAGCTTCAGAGTGGCCAAAAACCTGAAAATCTCCCTGCCTGCAGATCGCATCATTTGGAAATGGCTGTGTTAGCTGATCTTCACCCCTGTAATTGCACCATTTGCCATCTGAATCTGTGTTTTCTTTTCTGGGGAATAATGCACATGCCTCAACTCCCTTCTCAGATGTGTCATCCCACTGCTATTCCTTTCTTCTTTAAGCTACAGTTTGGTATTCTTTTAAGTGAATGCAATTGCCAATAAAGCAGTCCCCGCTTTCTCCCACTCCCACATCTTCTCCCAGATCATCTGTTGTGATGTGCCATCATGAATATTTGTGTGGCTATATGGTGAACCAAATCAGGGAACTGATCCAGCTGAAAACTGCCCCTGGGGAAAAAAATCTGCAGTTTTTTCCAATATAGTTCCCCACAAGGTCATACAAATGCTTGTGCTGCAATTGTAAGGTTTCTGTAAGCACAGGAAAAACTGACTAAGAGAAGAAAGGGGGAACAGTCTGCATTTTAAAGCAGTTCTGCTGGCCTTGATGTGGTGTCATGGTTTGGCATTTGCTTTCACCAGCATTTGTCCCCAGAAAGCACATAGAACCCCTGTTTTGGGGAGTAAACAGGCAAAGAGCAACTCAAGGTTCCTCCTGAATGCCCAGGGGAAAGTTCTTTGCAGAGCGTTATCCAATTATTGCCTGCATTTGAGGCCAAGACCATAATCTCCAAAAGAGTGTCCTTATGCCTGAAGAAGAGCTTTCTCCTATCAACAACAAGCTCAGGGATCCTTTGGAGTCATCTGCTTCAGAGACAAACAGCCTAATTCTCCTTCTCTCACTTCCTCGGGATTTGAGAGCTGATGAGACAGACTATTTCCTGGTTGCCTACTCCGCAGCCCTATACTGTAAATGGGAGGAAGAAGTCTAGAAGAATTACTATTGTTTGCTTTTTATCCAAAAGACTTCTGAAAACACCTCACCTCCCCATTTAACAGTTTCTAATAAACTAAGCCTAAAACTAGAGCCAGAAAGTCCTGATACTAATTCCCTCAATTTCACTTCTTTTTGTCCCATTTTCTTTCTTCACAAAAAAAGTGACAGTTCTGTAGGTATTTCTCAGGACAGGTGTGATCTTTCGTGAGAGACTTGAAAATCGTGGTTAAATGCAAGCTTGCTGCTGAATAAGACTGTACAGAATACAAAAATGTCCTTCCCTTGCCTCCTCCACTTCAAAAAAAAAAAGAGAGTCAAGAATTACTGTTTTTCTCCCCTCCGGTTTGTGGTATGAGACAGAGAGGATACGAAACTAGCTGATCCCACAAGTGGGAAGGCTGGCTACAAAGAGATCTCTTTTCTTTTTTTATTGTTTCCAGCAGCTGTACAATTAGCTTAAATTGTGGCTATCTTTCCACCAGTGGGCTTAATATATTCAGACTAAGGATAGCGTCTAAGGGAACATTGCAATTTCCTGACGAGATTGCAAATCAGCAGTCTGCCCTGAAATTGCACACTATCACTCACCCTTCACTGAACCAGAAACACGAAGGCTGTGTGTTATCATATGCTTGGGGACTGCCTTCATGCAGTGTCTGTGCTGTGGCAAGCTTGGGGATGGAGCTCTGACACATACCTTGATGGACATATTTAGCTTGAGGCAGTTTATCCAGCAAAGATCGGGGGAAACTGTGCACAAAGATAACAGGAAGGGACTGATCCTGGTCATCTCTACTATTGGGGTAGCTCTGTTAATAGCGGAGAAAGCCAAGCAGGACTTGGCTATGTAACAAACAAGTGAGCATTTTTAGACATTAAATGGGTTTGAACTCTAGGGACCTTAAAGAATGTAAAATCTGTTGCTGGGCGGAGACTGTGTAAGGGAGCCAGAGGCTTGTTTTTAATGTATCTTTTAGAAAGCCAACAAAAAGAGCTGCCTTTGAATTTTTCCTCCAGTTCAACTGCCAGTTCCCCAGATTCCATTCTGTCTCTACTTCTGGTTGTAATAGTGTGGCTGCTGGAGCTGTGATGGTCTCAGCAAAACCAAGGTGACATTTGAAAGGACAGGTCCTAGCTTTTATTTAATTATGTATTTTGGGGGGTAAAAAAAATAGATTTTCAGACACACAAGCCCATCTCTATGCCACTGAAAAGTCAGTGTGCTTCAAAGAGTGTCTGAGCTTTTTCTAGCTATACCTGTCTGGTAGAAGATATGATAGCTCGCTTCAACACTCCTCTCCTCGATTGGCTGCTCAGCAGTCTCTCTCTCCAGTAAAGCCTCCTCTAACCCCATCTCCATTCTGACAGCACACTCAGTGCCCCTCTCGGGACCCACTGAGTTTTCAAACCTCCATTTACATCTTTCTTGCATTTCTTTCCATTCTTCTCACACTGCCCCACCACCTCCTTAAGGCCTCACTGAGCAGATCCTCTGGATCCCCCACTCCTATTACACTGAAGCCCCTTTGACAGACCCCTGTCAGGCAGGATCAGTTCCACAAAACTTTGTCCTCTGCAAAGCAAAGCCACCAGAGACATTCCTGTCCAGCCAGAGCTGCTTTCTCTGCTAGGCATTGCCTGAAAACTGCATGACGGGGCCACGCTGCTGACTGGATTGCTGCAGCCATCAGGAGTTAAACTAAACTTCAGAAATAAAGTTCCTTTCAGCTTTGATCATTTCAGTGACAGGGTTCAATCAGCTGCCTGGTGTGCAGTCACAGAGGCAGGGACGGAGGGATGAAGTGGAGCTGGGAATGACAGGCTGAGCACAGGGCGAAGGACAAAATTAGTGGGTTGAGGAGAAGAACTGCTTAGGGTACCTGTGCCCTGCAAAGAATGCCAGTGGGTCAGGAAGGAGCTTTCTTGATAGCAAGGCAGCAGCCACATACGACAGGAAGTACTCTTCCCTGCGGCACATAATAACACAGCGTTTTGTGAGCTTTGTCTGCAGCTGCTGTGTAGAAAACGCAGGAACATTCTGCGATATTTTTAATGTTGTGTCATAGTGTTCTCCAGTTCTGCACGAGTGGTCAAAAGGGACAGGAACAGGTTAGGACCCTGTTGAATAATAGGAAAAGAAAAGCAAAGGAAGTAACATTCTCATGCATTTGCCTCAATGGGCCATCAAGAACTGAAGGGGCCAGGGCCTTGCACCACATACACAGCCTGGCAGCACAGTGAGGACCCATTGGACGCTGGTTCTGTTACCCACCCAGACATTGCTTATGAATTCAGTTAGGTCTTTTGATTTTGATTGACCATGCACTGGTAAAATTTGACCATGCACTGGTAGAATTCACGGTACTAAGGGTCAGAACTCAGTCAAAAAGCACAGTCAGGACCTTGAACTTCAGAAAAGCAAACTTCCAGCTCTTCAAGGAGTTAGTCAATAGGATATCCTGGGAAACAGTCCTCAGAGACAAGGGAGCAGAACAGAGCTGGCAGATTTTTAAGGACACTCTTCATAGATTGCAAGAGATCTTGATCCCCAGGTGTAAGAAATCAAGCAAGGAAGGGAAGAGATCAGTGTGGCTGAGCCATGACCTACTGGTCAAACTAAAAAGCAAGAAGGAGTTTCACAGGCAGTGGAAGCAGGGACAGGTACCCTGGGAAGAGTATATGGATGTAGCCCGACTGTGTAGGGATGAGGTCAGGAGAGCCAAGGCACTGTTGGAGCTGAACTTGGCAAGGGATTTAAAGAATAACAAGAAGGGATTCTACAGGTATGTTAATGAATAAAGGAAGGTCAAAGAAAACATATCCCCTCTGAAGAGTAGAAATGGTGGGCTAGTAATAATGGACAAGGAGAAGGCTAAGGTTCTCAACAAATTTTTTTTTCCTCAGTCTTCACTGTCAACTTCTCTCCCAACACCTCCCAACTTAAACCACAAGGTGTATACCAGGGTGGTGAAGTCTCTCCCACTGTATGTGAATATCAGGTTCAAGACCACCTGAGGAACCTGGACATACATAAGTCCATGGGACATGATGAGATTCATCCCAGAGTCCTGGAAGAATTGGCTGATGTAGTTGCCAAGCCACTTGCCATAATATTTTAAAAGTCTTGGCAGTCAGGTGAAGTCCCTGGGGACTGGAAGAAGGGACACATTACACGCATTTATAAAAAGGGGAGAAAAGAGGACCCTGAAAACTACCACCCTGTCAGCCTCACCTCTCTGCCTGGGAAGATCATGGAGCAGATTCTCCTACAGGTCTAACAAGGCAAATAGAGGACAGTGGGGTGATGAAAGACAGCCAACATGGCTTCATCAAAGGCAAATCCTACCTGGTGAATCTAGTGGCTTTCTATGACAAGTTGACTACCTCTGTGGACAAGGAACAACCTATAGATGTAATCTATCCGGACTTCTGTAAGGCTTTTGACATGGTCCCCCACAACATCCTACTCGCCGTTGGAGAAATATGGATTTGATGGGTGGACTCTGCAGTGGAAAAGGAATTGGCTGGATGGTCACATCCAGATGGAGATCAGTGACAAGTGGTGTCCCTCAGGGGTCTGTACTGGTACCTGTACTGTTTAATATTTTCATCAACGATATTGACAGCGGGATCTAGTGCACCATCAGCAAGTTCACAGATGACACCAAGTTGAGTGGTGCTGTCGACAGGCTGGAGGGACAGGATGTCATCCAGACAGACTTGGATAAGCTAGAGAGGTGGGCCCAGGTGAACCTCATGATGTTTAGCAAGACCAAGTGCAGGGTCCTGCACCTGGGTTGGAACAACCCTCACTATCAATACAGGCTGGGAGACGAGGTTCTGGAAAATAGCTCTGCGGAAAAGGACTTGGGGGAGTTGGTGGATGAGAAGCCGGACATGAGACAACAGTGTGCGCTTGCAGCCCAGAAGGCCAATTGCATCCTGGGCTGCATCAAGAGATCAGCAGATCGAGGGAGACGATTCTGCCCCTCTGTGCTCTTGTGAGACTGCACCTGGAGTACTGTGTTCATCTCTGGAGCCCTCAACACAGGAAAGACATGGACCTGATGGAGCGGGTCCAGAGGAAGGCCACAAAGATGACCAGAGTTCTGGAACACCTCTTCTACGAGGACAGGCTGAGGGAGCTGGGGTTGTTCAGCCTGGAGAAGAGAAGGCTCCGGGGAGACCTACTAGCAACCTTTCAGTACCTGAAGGGGGCCTACAGGAAGGCTGGAGAGGGGCTGTTTATGAGGGCCTGTAGTGAAAGGATGAGGGGTAATGGGTTTAAATTAGAGAAGAATAGATTTAGACTGGATATTAGGAAGAAGTTCTTTACATTGAGGGTGGTAGAACAGTGGAATAGGCTACCCAGGAAGGTGGTTGAGGCCTCATCCCGGGAGATATTCAAGGTGAGGTTGGACAAGGCTCTGAGCAGCATGGTCTAGTTGAGGGTATCCCTGCTCACTGCAGGGGGGCTGGACTAGACGATCTTTGGAGGTCCCTTCCAGCCCTAGACATTCTATGATTCTGTGATTCTATGAGTAAGTAATCCCAGAAATATGATTGACATCTGTCATGCATTATATGTTTTCTTACTTTGTAGTGAAGAGGAAGCAAGACAGCAGAGTTCTTTGTTTTGGTATGAGTGGTTTTTGATATTTGTTTGGAGTTTCTTTGTTCATGAGTGTTTAATACATTGCTGGGTAGTTACGTAACTGACTGCAAAGCCTTCAGGAATGTGCTGTGTACTTAAAGGAGAAGGTTGTAGTATTTAGTTTATTGTAGTTGTTTTGTTGTATTGTTGTAGTATTTAGTTTATTTAAGAGTACTTTTCACAAACTTAGGTCATTGTGTGAAAGGAACTTCCCGTTCCTTGCACAGAAGCATTGCTCTGACAAGCATTGGTGTTGCGTCAGAGTTAGATTCTCTGCTCCCAAGAGCACAGAGAGAAAGTTCTTCAACCTGCTTCCCTCAGGCAGAGTCCCATCTGCAGCATTATACCTCCATGCTTTGCCAATGTGACAAGTCTGGCCTTGCTGTTCAAACCAGCTCACCCTGCCAGTCCTCCTGATCAGGGCACAGCCTCAGCACTTGCTTCTGGTCCAGAGCAATCTTCCCCTATCTGATTCCTGTCTTATTACCCAGTCAGATTTCAACTACAGTCAGAGTAAGTAAAAAACTTCCCTCAGTTATCTTCCTTCAGGAAACGGAATTTCATCAAAATACAGGCACCGGAGAGACCTTGACAGGCTTTCACGGTGAGACTATTAGTCCTCTAGTCAGTGCTGAAGTGTCTCTTCTGGTGGACTAGACACATCCCTGTCCTAGAAGTATGTAATAGATCTACAACAGGAGGTAAAGAAAACCAACACATTTTCAATTTCTCATTCCATTGCAGGGTGATGTGTTATTTTACAGTCTTTTGGTTTTGTTTTTTTTTCATTTCAAAACAAAAACCTCTAAAAATCACTTTTTCAAATACTTCAACATTCAATTTACTTGGCATTCCTATTTTAAACTTGTTTGACTTCTTAACTCCTAAAAAAACCCCAAAACAAACAGACAAAAACCAAACAAAAATCAAAAAAAAAACAACAAAAAAAACCCAAACAAAACCCCAAACAAACAAAAAAACCCGAACATAAAGCAACCCAAACTTGGAACCGCATCTTATTTTATCAGTTAGGAAAAACACAAGAATAAATAATTCTAAAAATTTCAGATTAATATTCTCCATCACTGTGTACTTACAGTTTTATTGTTTTCAGTTCAAACATCTATCAGAGAGGATAAAGAATTATGTACCAAAGAATGGAAAACTAAAGAACTACCTATCCTTTCTGTGAATTGCTGATTCTTTCTGCACTCTGTAATTCTAGTCCACACATATCCTTATTCATTAAGGCTCTCGGGGGAAAAAAAAAAAAAAAAAAGTGAAGGAAAAAAAAAAAAAGTTGTAATGTAAAGAACAGGAATAGCAGTACCTAAAACATATATTGAGGGAGGAAACAGAAAGGCCAGTAAGGATTATGCGTACATATAACTTTTTTCCTTTCTTTTTGAAATCTTCTCCTTTAACTGCAATATTGGATAATGCTGGTATAACTGCAAGAATGAGATCTGAGCTTGTCCTAATCATACCCCATATGTTGCAAATGAACAACAATTCCCAGGAATATGCAAACTGACATTCTATGAAGAATGAGTTACATTGAGTTATGTTAAAAAATAATAAAATAAAATTAAAAAAAATAAATAAAATTAAGACCTTGAACAATAAAGGTTATTTGACTCTAGAGAATGTGACAAATTGGTGGGGTTTTTTTTACAATTTTTACATGCAAGTTATTTTGACTTAGTTTGAGAATCACATACAAGTCATGGAGATTATGCTGAAGAGGTATTATTCAGGGTTTTTTTTAATACTGATAAATTCAATTAAATTTAAAATTTACCTAGGACTCAAGAAAATGGAATTAGCCTGAGAAATTCTTTCATGGACTTACCTATACTCCTATTCTATTCTATTCTATTCTATTCTATTCTATTCTATTCTATTCTATTCTATTCTATTCTATTCTATTCTATACTTGCATGTCTATTTGAGGTATAAAACTATTGTCCTGCCCACTGTCGTATATTTATATTAATTTGTACTGTGAAAGGTTTTGCAGGTGACAGGAAGAGAAAGGTATTCAAAAGGTATTCAATTGCTTATGTGGCAGTTAAACACATCAGACGACACTGTTTTACACTGCTGTATTTATTGTGATGTTGCATTATAGGTCTTGTTTACCTTTAAAGCTTACCCCATATGCGTTTATATTGAGGTGTGCACATATTTGAAAATCAGCTCATTAGAAGATTAACTGAATTAGTGTTTCAGTGACTCAGTGTCTTGTTACTGAGTTTTTCCTTGTTCAGAAGGTTTCTTGCATATGTAGGAATAGCAAATGTGACTTCTAAGTCTCCTTTCTAAAGTGTATAATTTGTTAATTTTTGTCTAGAATACAGAGAGTCCATAACTACTATTTTGAGAGCTCCTGTGATACTGAATGGTTTCAAAGGTGAAATGTCCAAGGACAGAAAAATGTCTTCTAGACAAAAACTACCATTAAAAATATTCAAATCAAGATAAGCTCATTTTTATGTATGGAGTTAATGTCTGACAGAAGGTTTCTCTTACAAATCCCCATAAACATTTTTCTGTGAATACAGGAAAAAAAATAAGTCTTTGACCAATATGTAAGTACTCTGAGTAATTCCCAGTCATTTCCAAACACCACAGGAAGCAAATTAAGAGACTTTTAAGATATACTCCCTCTTAACAGTGGTGACGTCTTTTGATTCTCCTTCCTGTATTTTAAACACATTAAAGCCTTGCTTTTTAGAAGAAAGTTACTGATTCCAGTGCAAGGTATCCACATGCAATGAAGTTTTACACTTCATCTTTCATCTTTTGTTTATATCTGATGTGAAAACAGCCCTTTTATTCAGTGGATTTTTCTGGTTCTACCTGCTGGTATAATTTTGACAGTTGCAGTATTTAAGTGGTACAGTTATTATATGTTTTAAAACAAAACCCACACCAGACATTTTATTTTTTTTTTTAATTTTTTTTTTAGTTGAGAGAAAGGACAATGTGAACAGAGGTAAGTCAGTATTTTTGAGCATACCAGGTTATGTCTTGCAGCATTACGACTTGACAGATCACGACATTCAGTGTGACTAAATATTCAGATCTCCCCCTTTATTCCAGCACCTGAACTCATACCTCCTATGTGATAGATGAAGTATATTGCACTAGAGAACAAGAGAGAAAAGAGGCATTGTGAGATATCTAAAACTGCAATTTGTTCAGAGGCTCCCTCCTGTTCATAGACATTAACTTTTAAAATCCTACAAGAAATAACCATTGAACAATTGACTTCAAAGCCTCCAGGTGCAATAGCAACTTTTCTTGCTCTAGCAGTTTTGATTTTCTTCACTGCTTCCACTGTGAGTAACACAGCAGGTATCTTTTTTGTTCTCTGAAACACACATGAACGCCTTCCCACTGGCAGATAAAAAGAACTAAAATCATAACTAACACATTTATGTTTTAAAGAAAATCGAATGATCAGTTCCAGATTTTTCCGTAGAAACCTGGGGAAATAAAAGCTCAAATAGTAATTCAGAGAAAATGCTGGATATGTTTTAGTACAAAACATTTAGTATAAAAAGAAATGTAGTGTACCTTAATCATATCTATCCAGAATAAGATCAGATCATGACAAACAGAAAACTTTGTCTGGCTTTCCATGCATAGGGCAAACAGAATTTCCTGGAAAAGCTAAACTTGTGACTGCTACTGCCAGCCAGACGATATTTGGACGTCACAAAAAATCTGGCTTTAATTATGCTTCCCTGTAATGACTGTAAATGGCTTTACACTGCACTATTGAATGGTTCAGTCTAGGCACATTTTTTACATTGTTCATTTGTGAAACTTTTTTTGGAAACTCTCCTCTCACGGTATAAGAATACCAATGTGTTAATATTGAAGGCTTTGTGACATTTATGACTATCCTACCAGACCCAAAATTGCTTCTGAGTTTCTCAGTGTGGTTGTGAGATTTCTCTATTGTCATCCAACTTCCAGTTGGAGTACAGTTTTGGACCACCATTTTTCTCCCTACCTGGATTTCTGTAGTTCTGCAGATATATTTCACCCATTTGCTGTTCTTAGTTCTGGCACTTCCTATTTGTCAATTCATTCTCTTTAATAAAATTACGTGTTTTAAGGGCTTATTGCTTCTTTGACTTGTACTTCATATTCCTTTTCAAAGCTTATTCATGTGCTTATAATCAAAGTGGATAATAAAATACGGTTTGTAAGGGATTTAGATCTGAATTTTCATGCATTAAAAAAAAGAAAAAATAAAGTGGATTGTCAGGTACTAAGACCTTTGTTGAACACAGCGAGCAGATCTTTTTATCAGAAAATAAAGCTCACTAAAGTTGTTACACATCAGACTTTAAAATCTCCTGGTCTTTTGAGGCATCTCCATTACCAAGTCATTGACAAGAGCTGTCTATGAGAGAGTATTAGTAATTATCAATTGTGTACATTGATTTTAGTACTAGTATACACACAGTATATATGCATACACTAACATACTAGTTACTACAATATAGGCAGTATATATTATTTAGACTGTTTTACCAATGTGCAACCCTCTGTCAAGATTTTAATGCAAATTGCAAAGAATGGGCTTGCTGGCCCCTAAGAAGTGGTAATGCCCTTCTGGTTGCATTCTGCTTCTGGCTGCATTAACATAGGATTGTATTTCTAGTTTGGTTGTGAACAAGTTATCTGTGTGGTTTTGAGACTGGGTGTTAGACTGAAATATTAATTTCTTGAGAAAAGCACATGTTATGTTTTCACATATTCTACAAGTAACATTCAGCCAGTCGTTTGCATTTGTCTCTCCCTAGTTAATATGTGTGAAAGAAGGCACACTTTTTATAGACTCAGCAGCTCCAATTGTCCTGGTAACAATTTTGTAATTGAAGCAGACCCATGTAGCCTTCAGTAAGAAGCAGCTAGAAGGATCATACTATCATACAGGAAGGAAATTAAATGTTTCTGGGTTTGTTGGCTACTTTGCTTGCATATTTGATTCTTTCTAATGAAAGGTGGCTATTAAATAGAAACTTGTTTTTAGGGAAGGACTCCAGGTACTCACACAAGTTGTAAGTTATCATGGAAACGTGATCATGAATAGTGTGGCCAGAATTTCTACTGGGAGAAAGACTGTGAGTGGTTGAGTGGAGCTTGCTTTCATACTTGGACCATCAATATTACCATGGACAACCAATACCTAAAAGTATGTGCCTAACAATTTTTAAAAACTCATGCTCCTAGGCTGCAATAGATTTTTTATCAATTAGTTTGAGATTGAAAATCTATTCTTGCAGATATTGGTATATTGAAACAACAATTGTTAATAAAGTAATTTCAGAATTTGAATTGGTGACCCTTCCAAATTGCTATAGCTCTTTAAATTGCCACAGTTACACTGTTGTCTGCAAGTAGCTCAGAAGATAATGGCTTTCTTGGTGATGCACATACATAACATACTATGGCTACAGGAATGAATGAGTCTATTATCAAAAGGGAAAAAAAGGATTAAGTATGATGTTAAAAATTCTTGTAATGACTGAATACTAAGCAATTATCATCACTTGCTTTGCATACGAGATAAATTCCCAGTAATTTTGAGCTCTCTTTGAATTTCTGGTCTTCAAGTTCATTTATAGTCAGCCTCCCCATTTATCTCAAAAAGAAAAGAAAAGAAAAATATCCTTCAGCATAACCGCAGATAATATTTCATTGACTAGATTTCATAAATGAAAAATCCCTCTGTATCTGTAGTTACGTTGAATGAACTAGCAAGTCATTTGAGATCCTGAGCTGAGAAGTCCAGTTATCTGTGGAGACATAAGGACCCTTTAGTGGAAATCAGTTCTAAGACACATTGACTTCATTATTATTACAGTAGCAAAGATACAGAATCACAGAATAATTGTGGTTGGAAAGGACCTCCTAGATCACTGAGTCCAACCATACCTACAAGAACTGAGCACTAAAACAAAAAATTTTTTAAAAATTAAAACAAATTAAACAAACAAACAAACAATCCAAAAAAAAACCAACAACAACCCAACAAAAACAACAAACCACACACACAAAAAAACCCCACAGGAAACAAAAAAGAAACCAAAAATCAACACACAAGCCCCCTACATGCCTGCCCCTAGAGCATGTCGTGAAGCACCGTGTCAGCTCATTTCTTAAATACCTCCAGGGATGGTGACTCAACCACCTCCCTGGGCAGGCTGTTCCAGTGCCTCACCACTCTTTCCATAAAGAATTTCTTCCTAATATCTAAGCTAAACCTCCCTTGCTGCAACTTCAGGCCATTTCCCCTGGTTCTGTAATTAGTAACTAAGGAGAAGAGACGAACACCCACCTCTCCACAACCTCCTTTCATGTAGTTGTGGAGGGCAATGAGGCCCCCCTCAGCCTCCTCTTCTCCAAACTGAACATGCCCAGCTCCCTCAGCCTCTCCTCATACAACTTGTTCTCTAAGCCCCTCACAAGCTTGGCAGCTCTCCTCTGGACACATTCCAGCACCTCAATGTCTTTCCTGTAATGAGGGGCCCAGAACTGAACACAGTACTCAAGATGAGGCCTCACAAGGGCTGAGTACAAGGGCACAATAACTTC
>WTSP01012688.1:97112-119798 GCA_025331215.1 Actenoides lindsayi | reverse complement strand
TTGGACAAGGCTCTGAGCAGCCTGGTCTAGTTGAGGGTATCCCTGCTCACTGCAGGGGAGCTGGACTAGATGACCTTTGGAGATCCCTTCCAGCCCTAGCCCTTCTATGATTCTATGATTGTATGAATTTAGTTAGGCCTTTTGATTAGTCTAGGAACCTTTAATCAAGAACTGACTGCCCTTGAAGAAGAGACACTCTGAAAAACATATAAACCAAATGGAATTAGAAATTATATTGTTTACATGTAGTTTTGTACTGTTAGCTAAAAAACAATCAGTGCTCTCCTTAAGTGAACTGGCTTCATTATAATATTAAAATTCATGCCCATTGGTCAAAAAGACCCCGGCCTAGGGCAGATTGGGCCCTTAAAGCATGTGCAATAGTGGAAGTATGGAGTCAGCATTATTATAATTGTATGTAAATGATTATCCAATCACTGTAAAGAGGATGGGCTTATAAATTACTTTGTAATAAATAAAACACAGAGAGTTTAATTTGGTGTGCATGATTTGTGGGAAACCACCAAGCACCCAGCCTCTGGAATAACTCAACAGTGTCTCTCCTGTGTGTGAGAACTGGACTTACTGCACACCGAGCAATGAATCCGCTTTTTTGGACAACAGTTCTGCAACCAAAGTGAAGACTGAAGAAAGCACCCTGAAAGAACAGTGCTGGAGAAAGAAAGAAGAATTTCTAGCAATGCTCTGCAGAACAGCGAATCTCCCCATAGTCAAGCTGACATAAAGTCTAAGAGTTCCTTATATAGATAAGATGAAAGGAGAAAAATAATACCCCAGCCTTCTGCCTAGCACAGACTGCATGGGCATTTGCACTGCTGATCAATCAACATGAATCAGCCCTATTATACCACAGACCATAACTGTGATGTAAACCGAGGTGATGCAGCAGCTGACTCAGAGGCACCTTGTGTGTCCAGGGTGAGGCACAGAGCTGGGGACAGCAAGCTGTCAGCCATCCCCAAATAAACTCATAAAGCTTGGGCAACAGGCCCAAGGGATTTTGCCCTCTCTAGTTCAAATAACCAATACGTATCATGTCAACCTGTAATGTGCAAAGGCTCACTGACTCCCTTTAAAAGAGCAAGGTCTTCAGGATTGATTTGTCTGGCCAGTGAGGTCACTGACTACAAGTAAAGGTGCTGTGTCTACAGCCTGGCTGTCCACACTTAAGCCCATGGCTGGTTGTTAGGTAGGATATTCTGTGAGGACTGCCTGCAGGGTAGCCAGGGACGTGTGTAAAGATTTGTGTCACTAGCAAGAGCTGCGTGACAGGACATAAACAGAAACCTAAGAGACAATGTAATAGCTGAGCTGAGCCTTTAAAAAACAGCTCTGAGCAAGGCTTGCTGTGTGAACCTCACCACAGATATCCAGCAGCAGAGACACATAAGGCAGCAAACCACGCAGCAAAATAATAAAGAACACATCATATTTCAGTGGCATCAGTTTCCCAGTCCAGTTTCTCACACGGTGATATGAACAGCTGCGTTGGCACAGAGAAAAGGGCATCTGGCTTAAGATCCCAGCTGGAATCAGGGGGGAACTCCCCTTGAGACTGAATCCCTGAGCTGCCCAAGAAGTCTTGACCCTCCACTATCCTTCTCCGAAGTACAGTTTCTCTAAAATACCTCTCACGTGCTACAGATACAGTAATTTGCTATCGGCTTGTAAGGAATGCAACTTACGTGCCTCTCCCCGTGTCATGCACATTCAAGAAATGCAGGCAGAGCTGTCACAAGATTTGGGATCCTTCCTCTCCCAGACTACCCTACTGTGGTGCTTCTTCCTGCCTTTCACACTCCCACTAACTGCCATCAGGGACCTGCAGGCCCTCTGTCTGGGCAGCAGCAGCTACTGGCATGCCCTTCCACATCCCCCTGGCTGTAAGCTCCCCAAGTTATCACACCTTTCATGGAGCCCTTGCATGGCGGATGTCCCTCTTGGCCTGGCTCTGGGCATGGCTCTGCATGTCCATATGCTTCTGTCCTTCCTCACCACAAACCCCTCTCTTCGGCATGGATCAGATCCAGGTAGAGCTGAATATTTTCACATCAGTAATAGGACGAGCTGCTCAGATCCCCATGTTAAACCTGGACACAAGTGAGGGATGAGATTCATTTCACTAAAACTTTGGTTGCCTTTATTGCCAACATGCAAAACCGAGCTAGTTGTCTAGACAACTTTTTTACTGTAGTGGAGAAGCACAACTCATCTGAATTAATTTATATACTTACCTGAGAATGGGATGGGTCATATATTGCAAAGTACTAATTCCTCACCATTAAATCTATCAGTCAATCCCATTCTACATGTCAAACAAGTGGATCTGTATTTGCTTGCACCTTTTCTTACAAATACCCACTTGAATATATTTATATCACCTTGGAACTGATTTATTCCAGTTTCATTTGCATAGCTGGAGTTGATTCTCAAACATAGCAAAACATTAGAATTAGGTCTCCCACCTATACTTTCATGTATACTAAAAAGCATTTTATTTTAACTGAAATTATGCAGGCTGCTGAAAAAGTAAGCTACAGCACTCTGAGGGCTGGACACAGTGCTCCTCTTTGTGCAGTATGCTGTGGTCTTTTTTGGTATTATCTCATTGGTAAACAGCAGGGGCTGACAGAGCTGGAATGCCAGGGGGGACACCTCAGACAGGTGGGGACTGAGACTTCAGCACTTTCTCTGATACCTGCATTACTGCAGCTAGAGGAGGGCTACCTTGTCTTTTGCTCCCTCTGCAGCTTGTGTATGAGGCTGGGCACCTGGAAAGGAACTTCACTCCCAACAACAGCATCACCACAGGGAAGAAGGAAACAAAGGTATATATTCAACATAGCTATGCAATCTACTGCCAACTGATGGTAGCCCTGATCCTAAGAGATGGTAGATGGCCTTCAGGTATAGTCCTGCACCACAGAAGGCACTGCCTGCTTTATCACTGGCTATGGAAGAACAGGCTCAGTAGCAGGGGTATCACAGAGAGTGTGACAGTGGTGCAGGTACAGGGTTCTCTAGTATTTCTACCTAGACATCATCCTTTTAGCTTTCACATCAATTACAATTAAGCCGTAACAAATGAAAATACAATAGTCTTTATGCAGTGATACATCTGCAATTCTCATTTAGGACAAAGCAGAAAAGAATATAGAAGGGTTGCAGTAGTGTTCTTCTTTCTAAATCAAAATTGGGTGGACCTGGCTTTTACGATATTGAGCATACCAGATGGTCACAGGACCTCTACCTCTGTTGGGCAATATTGATCTTAGCTTTGTGTTCATGCTTTTGGAAAAGAATGTGTGCAACAGCGTGACAGAGTCAACAGATCCCCCAAACAGGATTTAGGATTGTATCATCAAACCAACTATGAGGTTGGAAGGGATCTCGAGAGCTCACCTAGTCCAATCCCCTGCTCAAAGCAGGCCCATCACCAACACTGTATCAGGTCACTTGATCAGCTTTGGTCTTGCTCACAGAGCACTTTCCTGGGATTGAGGCTTTTGCAGCCATGATGTTTTTGCCAACTGAAGCCATTACTACTTCACCTCCAATCCTAGTTCTCACAGTGCCCTCCCAGCACAAACATTTATGCAGTCTCCTAAGGAAGTGATTCAGCTGACATATGATCTGTACTTCCAATATAATAATCTTTTTTTTTTTTAGCTGAAACAGTTCACCAGTCCAACTTATTCTGCAGTCCTCCTCACAACTGTGCTTGCATGTTGGAGGGAAAGCCAGATGAGGACAAGCAGCCAAGAGGAGCATGAGAAAGGAGGAGGAAAGAGCAAGGAAAATGCTTGACTGAGCCAGAGCTGTGGATAATGAATTCTATGCCAAGCCCAACCCTCAGAGAAGCAAGATTCAACTCCTGTTCAAGCTCCTTCACAACTACAATTTCCTCTTCTGTACAAGGGGGAGGTAGCTGACTTTAGAGAGTTTGCAGATGGAAGGCATGACAGTTATTTCTTATTGACTATTTTCATACCCACTGAACTTACTGGGAAGACTCTACTAAATGTATAGGAATCAGATGAATCTGTACATCTTTTAGAAAGGACAAGCAAGCATAAGGTTGGCCTAAGCAAAGTATAAAAGAAATAAAATGTTCCAATTGAAAGAGCCAGACTGGCTGAACTGCAGAACCTGCAGTGTCTCCACCCAACATCTTGTGGAAAGGCACTTTTTTTCAGAATTAGATCAAGCCTGAACAAAGCTGGAATGAACTCACCTACATTGGCTCCAACTTCCCCATTTTCACAATATTTCCATATTTGTCAAAAGGATTCAAAATGTTACTCCAAATAACTGACAGGAGAGCAACCACTGAGCAAATTAATCTCAGTAAATTCCAGAGTAGTACTAGATTGCTACTGACGTGTTGAAAATTCAGGCAATTGATCCTCATTAGTGCTACTACCAACATTCAGAAAAGACCTGATTCATCCCACGTAGCAGTAGGTATTTAATGCAGACATCTGAGTTGGAAGCCAGATCACACTAGTCTCTCTGTGTAGTCCAGAAGAGTAACAAGCAGCCCCTGAAGATACTTCAATCCGACATCTAACTTACCATTTGTGTATAAACCCATCAAAGGTCAAGATTGCCTTCCAAGCACTACTCAAACCCTCATGCTCGTCACCGATCAGTAAGAGCCTAGGCACACCGCCCTGTCACTTTTGAGTCCAATTTCAGCCTCTCATTTCTACTGTCTCGTTTCTACAGAGTTCAAAACACAACTTGAAAACCAAATACAGATTAAACTAAAATTTGAGTTGCCAGAGAATACTAAATGCATACTAAAATCAACCCAATACTGAAACTTGAGCTTATTTTTAAAACTCCATGATTGACACTGATCTGTCCAGATTTCAGAGTGCAGTATTCCCACACAGATTCAGCAGAAGCTCAGTCACCTAGTCCTGACTCTCATTGTTACACTGACTTTAACATTAACTATACCCCTATAAAGACTTCCAGTACTGCCAAATGGGGAAGTACAAAAAAAGCTCCTGGCTCCTAACTGACAAAATTCCTAATTCATTTCAGCACATGTACCACATAAGTAGTATAGAAAAGCTGCCTTATCAGGAAGGAGTGACTTTAGCTAGAACCCTGTACCAAACCTTTAGCCTCTGCCTACAACTGTATCACTAATTACAGGTTCAAACTGAAGGGTGAGTAAGGAGAGCCACAGCCCGCAGATAATAATAGTACATAATAGACACAATAAACTTGTATACAGACTCACATAAACCCAACTCTGTACTGACCGTATTTCTCAGTTAATAGCAGGAGCACAGTTGCATTCCCTTTTAAAATAGAAAACAGTATTTACAGTTAATATGTTGCCTTGCTAAAGTATTAAGAGTAACTTAATTTTCTAGGACTGATTCCATGGACAAGAAAAGGGAAAGTGTCCTAATTCTACTTCCCTGCTAAATCCCATCCCACAAATTACTGCCTTATTCAGACAGACAAACTCACCCTGCTAATTATAAATTCTTCCTCCCCAATTAGGTAATGGAAATAATAACAAATGACTTAAACACAGCTAAATAGCACAGCTCGTATTGTGGATACCAAGTATTCCGTACTGCAAACATACTCACAGAATGTGAGCAAGGACAGCACAGTCCATCTGCACAAACTCCTCAAGCAGAAGAGGTTACGTTCACTGAGCAAAATGCAGCCAGTTAAAAAAAAAATTATCTGGGACCAATATGAAATGCAATTAATATAGCATCATTCAGAAGCTTTCAGCTCCATTGTGTTACTTTATTTTCAAGATGCTATACAAGCTGTTTTCTGCCTTTGTACCATGCTACTGAGAGATTTTAAAAGTGGTTAAGGAGAACTCAGCAAGACCTGCAAGTAGCATATTTCTGTCTGACTTACTCTAAATGCGTGCAAAAAAGACCAGACTGAAAGCTGATGATGCTTCTTTTAAACATGTCACAGAATCACAGAATCATTGGAGTTGGAAGAGAGATCATTTAGTGATCATCTAGTCCACCCCCCACCCCCCCCAAGCAGGTTTTACTAGAGCATGTTACATAGCATTGCATCCAGGCAGGTTTTGAAAGTCTCCAGAGAAGGAGACTCCACAACCTCCCTGGGCAGCCTGTTCCAGAGCTTCATCACCCTCACAGTAAAGAAGTTTTTCCTCATATTTAGATGGAAGCTGAGTGTCATGTACAGTCTGCAGAGTGACTTTTAAGTGTCACATGATTATTATGTAGAAACAAGCTAATCTTTGGTGCATGTTAGCTTGAGGCTTTCAAAAAGCATTGTATATTTTCATGTTACCAATCCCAACTACAAAGAAAAATTTAATAAAAACTCCAGTTATGAATACATTGAACATGGTTTTGCACTTTGAAATCCAAGTGCTAGCACATTTAGCTTAGAATTTAGAAGATTCTGGCAGCTAACCAGTCAGACTACAGCAGGGCAGCAACACATGGAAGACAACTTCCATTTTACTTCCCCCCATAGAAGATTTGCAATAATTAATGGATAAAAGGCCAGAAGAAGGATACCAAACCTCTGCTTTTGCAGTGCAGTATTAAAATACCCCTGTATGCTCATAAGCAGAAGTACAGTTACCATATAAGAGCAGGAATACAGATTGAGGAAGAAAAATTAGTTGCACCTTCGGATAAGGAAGGGTGGCCACCAGTTCAGATACTCACCTCAGGTTTGTGATGTCTGACTCCAATTTCTTGCCATGCTTCAACTAAACTGTATAGCAACAGGAGACCCACTGATCGTCTCTGTGCCTCCTCCTGTAAAATGGCAATAGCAGACCACTGTTACTCCATGGGTATGGCATGAGGAAGCCTGGTGAGAAAGAGAGCGAGGTGCTGAGATGCTATGAGTATAGCCAGATGTGTAGTGGAGGAGATTTAACAGCTGACTGCCTTAGGATGCAATGGTCCTGCTCCTCCACTTGCCTTCTCCCTTTTCCTTGTCTGCATCTCCATTCCCAACCACACAGCCTCAGTTCCTCTCTTGTGTGACTTCTGATGCTCTCTGTACAATAAAGCCAATTCAACTTACTAAGCAGCAAAAAGCTATACTTTGTTTCTGTTTTGGGTTTATTTTAGTGCCGCCAAGTTGAGTCAGGCCACTGTACAGTTAGGTGAGTCCTAGAGAGAGTGGAGAACACAGCCAGAACTCCACAGTCTGCAGAGGGAGGAACAGAGCAGGGGAAAGCAGCAGGATCTCCCCTCTTCAGCACCAGTAATTCACTAGACTGAGAGCTGCAGCCTGTAACTGCCCTTGACCGATGGGCACCTTAGTTAGCAGTGCACAGGTACAGAGAAAAGCAGCAGCTGGTTATCACAAGGAGTGGTGATCAAAGCCTGGTCCAGCACGGACACCAGAGCTCCAAGAGACTCCAACAGATTCACAAAAGGTCAGGATCATTATAATGGAGCTGGAGCTCTATATTATTTTTTTTTTTATAAATGAGACAGAATCTGTAGCAGCCAGAAATATAGGCAGGGAAGTTTATTGCCAGCTAAGAGGAACACACTCTCACTCTCCCTCAACACAGAAGTTGTCAAGTCTTGGTTTCAATGGACTGCACAGTGCTACCCCACCAGATTTGATACTGTTACTTGGTTTGCTTGCAAATAATTCCATTTTCTGAATCTATTTTGCTTCCATAACATGCTTCAAGGACAGCCTGTGCATTTGAATAATATGGTACCAGGTGGCCATCTTCAGCAAGACAAAGCTTGAGTCCATGCAGCATAACATAGTAAATACACTATTTGTTGAGTGGATGCCCTTGCATCCAGTGGGGCCCTACAGAATATCCCAGGGCACATTGAGAATTGTTGTTAGCTTTGGACTAGTATTCTACTAAATTGGAACCATTGTGTAATAATAAATGTGTGGCATTTGTGTGCTTTGGTGTGCTTGTCCCCCTTTCAGAATGGCAGAGCAACAACACATATTGCTTTTTACGTTTTATTGCTGTGAAAGCTAAGGCTGCCACCATCTGATGCACAGAGGCTTCCTAAATCTGAAGCACACCTTGCTGTGGGGGACTGCAATTATATTCTCCATCACCTCTGACTCCATCCCTACGAGGGCAGTGATATGCATCTACAAGACATCTACCATCCCCCTGAGTCTTGGGATAAGACCTGGGTAAATACAGTTAAAAGTATGCCCGCTTCTGCAGAAAACAACAAGGATGGGCATGAACATCCTTGGCATCACCCCTGCCCACCTTTCACTTGCCAGCCCGAGTGACTAAGCCTTCATTTAAAGCCGGATCCATCAGGAATCACTGTCAGCACACATATGGAGCACAGCCCATGCTCACGACTGGCTCTGCAACCAGGTGTCCTAATTGCTCTGCTACCAGGTCCCTGTGGGCTGACATAAATTACGTTATTAATGGTTGACTAAAGCTGTTGGAAGCTGTGAACCAGATTTATTAAACAGAAAAATGCACCACCTTGAAGGAGAATGTATACTTTACCTTTCATGATACCTTCCCTGCAGTATTTATCCCCAAGTGTGGCGGTGAATTAAGTTACACCATGTGAAGAAGGCAGTCAGATCATAAAACCTGTAAATACTCCTACCCAATATGATTAACAGAGGAAGGGAATGGAATGCAACTGCTCTTGTCTGCTACACACATTGCTCCAGATGCTCGGAAAGAATGGTGATTACATTCTGTTTTCTCGTTTAAAAAAGATAAGTAAGAATATTGTCTGTCAAGCTTCAAGAGTAGATCAACCCGCCCTTCATTCCCAGGAGAATTCCCAAATATCAGTATTCAAAGGGCAGGAAGTACACCTAGCAATATGTGCTGCAAAGTACCAAGCACACTAGAAGTGCAATAAATAAATGATCAGAACAATAAAGCTGTCTTGCATGTTAATAACACTTCACCTTGATGTTTAAATTTAGTAAGCATTATTTCCCACTGTACATCCATTTTGATTCGCCTGTGATAATGCCAAATCATGAAGTGCTGCACTGATGATCATAACATGATGGTACAAGGAATGGGACGTGAAAACTAGAGAAGGACAATTTAGAAGAATGAAAAAAATAAAAATCTACTCCTGGGAAATGAAACCAACAGAAATAAGTGTCTCCATGGTATTTCACAGAAGACCTGAGGCAATGTATTAGTTGTTTAAAAATGTATATAGAAAGGATAAGCAGCATCACCTGAGTTTAGGCACCTCCGAAGCAAGCAATTCTGGTTATATCCAGCAGAGAGGGAGAGGTTCCTTCACTGGCTAATGAGGACACTCAGGTGTTTTCAGTTGCTTTGTCCAGGGGTCTCACTCTCTTCTACCTCCAGAGGAAGCTGAGGCAGCCTGGGTGGCTGCTGGGGCGACTGAGACCACAAGATTCAACAGCTGGGCTGGATAAGACATTACGAATGCCTGTCCAAAGTATCTAGTGCTGGGGAAATGTGCCTTCCCTCTGCTGCCTGGTAACTGCACTAATCTAACAGTCATTATATCATTTACACATTATTTCTCAAATAAAAGGTTTTGAAATTAACTCTGTTGTTTTCCTTTGGGGTTGTTTGTTTTTTACCATTTTCTGAAGAGCAACGTAACCTACAAATACCCAGTGCAGAAAAGAGCCTAGTAATTTGCGAGGCAGGATGAAATAAGTCTTTATAAGGTAGTTACATTTTTCCCTGATGTAGCAGCCCACAGGAACTTAGGCTTTCACTAACTTCCATCAGGCAGCTTAAGAAACTCCAGACACTTTCCAGAGAAAGGAAGACAAAAAGAGATGTCTTTTTTTTTTTTTTTTAATAATTTCCAGAAATGTGTTTAACTTGATATTTTTCAGAAAGGTTTAGTTTGGTTATAGAACTTCTTACATAAATTCCATTCTCTGCTCCCTTCCAAAGCTTTGGTTTGGTTGTTTTATCTAACACATCAAAAAATCCTGGTGGACATAGTACAAGCTAGTTTTATTCTAAGCTGGCTCTCCACTGGGGCTGAACAAACAGCTCTAACCCATGTCTCCCAGCCCATCATAAACGTCACTATCCAAAACCCAGAAGCACGTTCCTCTAATCTTTGGAAGTGTACAGAACCAACTGCATAGAACAGTGGCCAGTTTTGTATCTTGAGCCATCACAGAGAGACAGCAAAAGAAATAAAATGTGCTGCCTCAAGATAAATGCAGCCAAAGGAGAAAGAAAAGAAAACTGGAGAAGTCAAGTGGACCGAGGTGGACAGCACAACTCACAGGAGCAACAGTATCAGTACAGCATCCCTCCTGCTTTACAGCTGGGCTAGCTCACTCTTGTCATTTATACCGATTCACTTTCTAGAGTTCTGTACTCCCCCTTGGTGATGAGAATACCGAAATCCAGCACAACAAAACAGATGCTCAGGTAATGGCCTAAACAGGCAGACGTGTAGAGGCACTAATGGTTGCTATGCTCTTTAGAGCAGGGACAGATGGCAACACTGGACTGACTGGGAACACTTTATATTCCCTTTTGAGCACTACTCAGTGCGGCCGGTTTGTAGTTCGCTCCTGTCCAAATCAGTTACATTCTCTGGATGTCACCTTTTGCCAGGTGTCACCAAAAGCCCAATAACATTATTCCTGTCCCTTTTACTCTTCTTGTCCATTCCCTTACCATTCATGCATTTTTCACTGATTATCCATACCAATCTGGTCTGAAAAAAACCATTTTGATTTGTTTTTACCAACTCTGTGCTATTGCTATTCTGCTAATAATTGCTCCAAGGAACAATATTCAGCAGAATGGATTTTATATAGCATGTTGCCAGCAGTAGCTGCTGTGTAATGTTGTTAAAGAGACAGTGTGTATTTCACTGCAGCTCAGGCTGGTATACCTGATCTCAGGTGACTAAAACAAAGGTTTTCATCACCAGCTTACCACTCAGCTATTGTTATTGCAGTAAAGACTAATTTCTTTTTTAGGTTTTCAACCAATACTAGTTTGATAAATGCATTATCTGTTATTGTATATAAATGCATCCAATGTGGATTTTCTGGGGTTTTAATCTATTTTCTAGCACATTTGTATTTCTGTCTCTTCCAGGTTATCCTATTTTTTGTGTCTTTTTGGATTGGATAACAAATAGTTTCCAATATTAGGAATGCTTTTTCTTAATTCTGTATTTTCTATATTGTGTCTAGATTTATTTTGTTTTTAAAAAGGTCCTGTAAGCCTGAAAACCAACGCTGGCACCAAACTGAAACTGAGTAGCAAGCTTTTTAAAATGCTTCTCAAATGTTGTTTTAAGCTGCAAGCATGACTACAATGTTTTTCTTGGCTTATCTTGTTGCCTCTGAAACACACAGACCACTATTCTTGATATGTTCTTGTTTTCCTTGCATTTTACTTTAATAAGATGTGTCCCTTGGGAATGCATGGTGAGCTCCTTTTCATAGGGTGGCTCTGTCATCTATCTGTGGCATCTTTCCACTGCCAAGTATGTAATGTATACTTTTTTTAAGTGTATATTTAAGATTCAGAGATTTTCATAGACCTAAGCAGGTGTCACAGACTTTGACACCAGATTTATTATCTAGTGGTAACTCCAGAAAATACTAAAAATCAAGTGTTTTGTTTCAGGGGACCCAGGTAACATAAAAACCTTCTTGAAACAGCCTTACTGAATTCGGGACTTAACCTCTCCATTATGAGTTGTTCAGAAATGTTCTAAGACCCAAAACTCTGTTCTAAGAGAATTCTGCAAAAAGCTGTTTCACAAATTTGCTTAACAACAGATAGGAACATGGAGAGAAGAATGAAAGGGGAAAAATTGGTTCATAAAGATGGATATATATGGTAAGAAGACAGTAAAAATATGACTTATAAAATACAACTTTAAAATGCTGGCTCCTAAGTCTACCAGTCTCATGATTTCTAAGTCAGTATCAGGATTCTTAGGAGGGTCAAGCTGTTAACCTTACAGTGATTGGGATGTATGTGTTGAAAAGATCTCATTGCTTACAGATGGTAAGCAGTCCATACAGTCCATTGGTCATTGGTCTATGTAGGTTGTTTGGAACCAATAGTCACATTAGTCCTCACAGATCCTTTCAGTTGCTGATACAGCTTAGAGGCTAAAAATTTTCTATGGCCTCAAAAAAATTCAAAATAAAATCAGTCTGTACCGACAGAAAATTAAATACTTGTCAGGAAAGCTCCAGAACATTCAGTGGATGTGACAGTCACACCGTTCACCCAGCTTGCTGGCAGCTTATGTTCAAATCCGCTATTGACAATCTTCCATTATTCCATGGTGCTTGAAGAAATCCTGAACGAAAAAAAAAAAAAGTATTATTTCAGGAATTGTTATGATGTTGGAGTCCACTTGTACTCTGTCGTACTTTCAAATAATTCAGCTTCTGTTTTCTTCCCTGTTTCCTTGATTCAAATATAGCACAGACCACTATAATGCAAAAGTATATTGCTTCACTTTGATTAAGACTTCTTGGACATCCACCCCATTTGTAAATCTTGTGTGTTTTCTGGTGTATCAGTCCCAAGTTCAGATTTTCTTGGAATTTTACAACATTTATTACAGAATTTTATCTTCCTATTGCACACCTCCCAAGCTTAGTCTTCATTCCCCTTCTTTTCTTCAGTTTCTCCAAATAAACTGAAATTAATAGTTAATGTTGCTATTCATCGAGAGAACAGATTCAAGGGTTCTATGATATGGCAGAAAACCAGGAAAACTGTCCTTCTTCTTGCATAAGCTATACATATAATACGTTAAATTTGGTATAGAGAAAGCAAACCTTTGAAGTTCTTGGCAACCTAATTCCATCACTTCTTGCAGATGAAATGAGATGTCTGGTGGCAGTAGGAGGGCAGAAAAGAAGAGCAGGTTTTAAATTACATACACTCAGTAATTCATTGCTGAAATTAAGCCTAATAGGTCAGATGCTTATTGGACATGGAGACGTTTCAAATGGCCAGCATTGCCCTTGACAGCAGGTGCTATTTTGGATAAACAGCATCAGGAAGTAGCTAGAAAAAGGCAAAAGAAACACACTTGGGAAAACTGTGTTGGAATTTGATCAAAATGTTTTCCAGACAGCTCAGCTCCTAGGAGACGTGCGGAACATTTCACTTCAAAAGCAATATCCAGCTGGGGAAAAATCCCAAAGGAAAATAAAACTACCCAGCAGCTATAAGTGCTCAAAAGGACTTGCACTACTCTACTTAAGTGATACATATCAGCCCCTGCTTCAGCTTTAACACCTGAAGCTGAAGGCCCAGTGTTAGACTTCAACCTGAAAAAGGTGGAAAGAATGGAAGGAAGAAGGGGAGGAAGGTTCCACAGCCACACTGCTTCCAATGTGTGGGTTCCTCCTGGAAGCACTCTAATGTGGGTCCTGCTGTCCCCCTCGTCACTACGTGTTACAGAGAATCAGTACTGAAAATGTGCAAGGATAAGATCCTGCTGTTCTGAGAGCCACTCCTGAATGGGTGCAGACCTGGGACCTGTATTTAATCTGCAGTGTTACTTACAGTGTTACGTCCTTATTCCTAAGGGATTCAGAAGTTTGGGACCCTGGACGCTTATGTGAAATATGACCTAGAGAGAGAGATGGGATGTGGAAAAATAGACAGCAGCTGCATTGTGCAGGTGCAGTGGGATTATTCACCTCCAAAGAAAAGTTCTGCAGAAAACAGAGCCTTCTGAGGCCAGTCTCAGACTTCTGGATGAGTTCCCACCAGAAGTATCCCCAGCACAAATCTCACTATCTTCTACTCAGAATGTGAGTCACATGAATATACACAGAACCATGTACAGATAATATAATAGCTATTGTAAAAAACACAGAAAATAAAAAGAGCACAAAAGTCACCTTTGAAAAGAACGAGAGAGAGAAAACTATATGTAGAAGATGATAATGCTGTCACTTAATGCACTTCTGGACAAAATTCAGCCCTGTGACATGCAGCATATAAGAACTGAAACAAAACATACCTAACGTTGCATTACATTGATATATTTTTCTAGGTAGAAGCACTGGCTGCAATTCATATAAACAAATCCATGGAAAAATAATATCTCATCCACACGCACAAGATTTACCAAATAAGAAGAAGTATAACAGCGCTTGACAATTATCATAACGTGCGCTTCATAAAGTGTGGCTATGAAAAACAAACCTAAACAGCAAATAGCTAATGTGGGTTGATGTGCATTTATTCAATTGTCTTCTGCCTTGCAAGGTAACGGTCTTACTCCACGGATACTATACAACACACTTCTGTGGTGCCCCGCACATGTCTAGGTTTGGTAGCACTTCATATTTTCATTTTGATGCAACAGCAGGACATATTTCTCATTGTCCCTCTTCTTCCTCTGCTCCATGTAAAGCTGTATCAGCAGCATTCAAATCTCAACCTCCCCAACAGAGACATCAATTAACATCTGAGCTATGAAGACTATTTTTAAAAGAGTTATGGTGCAGCTCTCGGCCTGCTAAGCAAAAATTCCAAACATTGAAGATGCATGTTAAACACTATGGAAAATGAAGGTCACTAGCAGCCTGTTCCATAAACATATTTAAGTCTCTTTTGTTCTTGACAAGTAAGAATTAAGCATTTGTTAAAAACCTGACCATGATAATTGTCGGTAAATTTGTGTATTTGCACAACACCTCGGAAAAAGGTATAGGTAAGCCCAGCCTTTTGTTGAGAACTTAAAAGCACAGCTTCCACTGTGTTTCACAGTCTGTATACTTAAAAGAGTTCTGCATCAGATCCTACTGAGTTCAACATAAACCCAGTGAGCAAGAGTTGAGCAGAGCATTCTTCTCTTCTTTTCATCTATTTCCTTATGTGATGTAACAGAAGACATGAAACACTTCCAGACAGCTTGATCCCAGTAGATAAAAGGAAGGAACTGAAGGAGTTTCTGCTATTAAAATACACTCGGCACAAAGTAATTTTTATTTCCCCAGCTCTTGATTACTTCTATCCAGTCCAGATACACACGCTACTTCTGGCCCTTGTGCTACCTCAGCAACCTGCTCAGAGAATTCTCTCAAGCTGTGTCTATACTGTGGGAACCAGCAGTGTTTTACAAATCTCAGCTTTATGCATACTTGTCATGTCTTATCTTGACCTGGGGCGTATCAAGACTCAGGGACACTTGTTGGCTTCTAGCTCACACGGAAAGAAAATTGTAGAGATTGTTTGCTCATCCTCTTTCCCCCGTAAACACTATTTTCTATAAGAAGAGGCAGGCAATGTGGGAGGGCATCACAATGTGGTCCAGTAGGTGCTTCCATTCAGATCTTTTAAGAAACATTAAAAGAAATTAAGTAATAAGATTCACATCACTTTACAACTGAGGTGGGCTAATTCTGAACAAGTACGTACAGTTTGTAAAGCTCTTCTGAACTTTACTAGCTCATGGGCATCTTTTCAAGCCCTTGTAACCCAGCCATGTGCTGAGACCTTAATAACTGACTGCAGACATAAATAAGGTTCATCTAGAGCCGTGCAAGTAACCACTTATAAACTGGACTAAGAGTAGGAGGATGTAAAGGGTTGATCTACGGGTACAAGGATATTAATGCTGCCAATTAGGGGATGTTATTCACCTCAGTGTTAAAACTGCACTTCAGTTTTCAGCAAGCTGTAGAGCTCATTTTAAAATTCTAGATTACCAATAAAGAAATATATTTAGACATATATCTCAAACAGTATTCCTAATTATTACCATCAAAGATGAAAGGCTCATTCACTTAGATCATCTTTTACGAAGTACAGGCATTCCGGGGTATCTGTCCAGTGTACCAACTCAGAATGGTACAGCACATTCTCCAAGAAGTATGAAAGACTCTTCCTCCCAGCGAGCACCTTTGACTACAGGTGAAGGCTGCTGTGTGTACCTGCCTCAACACACAGCCCTCCAATGCCCTCTGCACTGCCTCCACTGTGGACAAAGTCCATGAGACCCACACTGCTCTTTTTCCACAAAGGGAAGCCCACCTCCAAAGCCTGAGTGCACTACAAACTGTTTTCTATGAGAAAGCCCCTCACAAACAGGAGGAATGGACATACCTCCCCAAAACCTCCCCCAGGCTTTTCCCAAAGAAAGTTAATCCATGATGAACACTGCTCTTGTAAAGCACCTCTTCACTATTTGGAGTAGACAAGGTAGAGAGAGGTTCTTTTGGAAAGCCCCCTTTTTTTTTTTTTTTTTGTCTAAATTCACTATTCTGCATTACATAAAAATCAGAACCCTTTTCACTCAAGTCAAGAATCAACTGTACACTGGGGTGAACCACTCTGTTGCTTTTATAGTCAAGCCTATCAGCAGCATTATCTCGACAGCTAAAAAGCGAGCAGATACTTATCACAGCAATATTTCTACCATACAGTTAGCAAACCCACCTACATAAGTATGCAGTGTGCTGTTCCTACAGGGTAGCAAAGTCCCTGCCTATGGCATACAAAAGCTCTGTGATGTGCTTTAAGTGTAAGCTTTGATATACATTAGGGGGGAAGTGTCATACCCATACAAGTCCACTGGTTGAATTAATGATTTTGCACTGGTATGGCCGCAATGATTCAAGTTCCAGTGCTGATACATATGGTCAGATTGATCTCATTCTAATGTACATATCTGAAAGTTATGTCTAAATTTTGTGTTAAACACCCTGTACAGTCAATGGAGAGGGACTGACACCTCCAGGGTGACTTCTCTGGCTTGCCTTAGATATTTTATGTAGGTATACTGAAGGTACTATTTCCCCCATGGGCTAAAAGGAAGCCTGGGACACTTGACTAATTTATACGTGCCTAAATTTGAGAAGATGGACCCCAAGTATAGCATCATAAAGCTTTATACAGGGAGACTTTATTCTTCTTCTCAGACCAGAATAAGGTATGTCAGTATAAGCTTTCCCATTTAAGTATAACTGCAGCCCACTGGGATTTGGGCTGGTTAGAAGTAGCCTGCTCTGAAAAAATAGTCCAGTGCAAAAAAACTCTGTGGTATTTTAAAGTGCCTGTAGCTGGCCTCTGCCACTGGAGGCAAATACCATACCCAGGACTTTCCAAATCCCAATCTTGAATAAGTTATTATTTGAAAGAAAGAATTTCCATGACCTCCAGTAACTCAGTCAACAGACATGGCTTGCACGTATTAAATTTTCTCCTGCGTGTAATGAAAAATGAAGAGAAAAAAACCCAAACACAATCGTTCACTGTGACAACTCCTTAGATCCAGTTCCTTTTCCTTACTTTTTCTACATTACTACATTTTCTGTTGGGATCCTTCAGTCTTTTCTACAAACACTTCACCTTATCACAGTGCCTTTTACCTCTTTATCAGAGTCTGTAAAGACAGGAGTGGACTGCTTTCCTTACTAGCTCAGAGGAAAGGGTGATGTAGTTAAATAATAGTAAGCTAATAGCTAGAGTCCACTGTTTACCTGTTATAGCTGAGCTGGTTGTTACATCTGGGCTTGTCCCCGTGTTATTTACCTATGTCTCCGCTGCAGTGATAGGCTGTGGTCAGGGTCTTCCTTCCTGTGATGGTGAGAGTCTCATGGCAGATATTCCCTAATGTACTGCTACAGCCCAGCTGTTTGTGGAGTTGGCTGGCCCTGCCAGCCTGCAGTGAAGGTCCTACTATCACTGCATTGCTGTGACTGTGCACAAGGTAGCTGGAGTGGCTACCAGGTATGGCTACCTGACTCATCACCACACCTCCGGCCACAGTCCCATACCCATTTTTTCAGCATGCACTTCTGTAGTGCTTCCAACAGTTTAAGTCCTTCTCTTTCCCCACAAAGAATGATCAAGTAATGTTAACTACCTCTAAGCTGAAGAATTCCTCTGCAGGAAGGTCTGGCTCCTTTCTTCCCTGGCTGTGAAAGGGCTCCTTATTTTGTGAAGAGGTATCCTGTGTTCCCATGTGAAGACCTCTTGGTGTTTTCTTCCTGTTGTTTTTTTTTTTATTTTCCACCAAGATTCCTTTGTTCCTCCTCCTCTTACAGAAGCTTCTCATTCCCATTCCTGCCCTAGGATTACCATGTCTGAACCTTGCCTTCTGGGGCAGATTCAGATCCTGCCTCTCCTCTTCAGTAGATTCCCTGCGAGCATTTCTCTTTCTTCGTTGCCTCAGCCCAGTAAATGATCTCCACAAAAGCATAAACTGACCAAAGAATCAACAGCCCTTTTGCACTTCCAACTTTCTGAAGGCCAGTGGAACTCCAGCTACCCACGGATTTTAATTTCACTTGTCAGGGACCTGGAAGAAAGAGGAACTGATGGTCTTTGGCTACTAAACAGAGAAGCAGATTGTTTCCAGTGTGATAAGGACTCTGGTATGGGCTGTTCTCTCTTCGCTCTGCCAACTCCGGACTACTCCACAAAGGCTGCAATGACTAGCATATGAGCTAGATGTTTGTCTCAGAGACCTACAGATATTTCAGCTCTCCGATCCTATGCCATTCCAAAGTTAAGCACAGCTCAAATCACAGTCAGAAGTTGCATTTTTAAAGAGTTAAAACTAATTAACAAACAGCTGACTAAAGAAGAAAAATTCTATATTCCCAGCAGCAAATAGATCAACTTCTGTTGTTTGTCATACTGTACTCTCTGTTCCATTGCCTGCTCCAGAAACCAAATACCTCATTTTATTCACATTTCTGAGATACTTTATCCACCATAACTTAATATTTTCTCAGCACATAACTTTGTGAAATATGATCTCTCTTTTCATCCTAGTTGAATGTTTTTTCATGTTTTGATTAGTCTGAAGAGAATGATGGAATACTCCAGTTATACAGATACACAGTTACTACACATGTATTAATTTTAACCAAGACTTGGAACTTCCAAGCAATCTATATTTTTTTCTCACTAAAAAAAGTACAAAAAGCATCAAGACATCCGCATTACCATAAAAACATACCAAAACAAACCACAAACATATTTGTGACAGAAAGAATATAATTCATCTTTTCTAATCCAGGGATTTAAAATTCAGATGCCAAAGTGTAAGTACAGTGTATGTACAGTCAGTGAACATAACCAGTACCTCTTCAGGACAAGTAACCCTGACCTGTCTTGTGTCTACTGTCAGATGCATTGCTCCCTGAAGGTCAAACTCTCTTTTGACTGCAAAGAACACCCAGAAAGGCCAGTTTAGATTTGGATGTTTAAGTACCGAAACCAGAATGGTTTTTTCTTTTACTTGCAATCAATTAAATAATTCTAAAGTTTAAAAATTACTAAAAAAAAATTTAAAAAAAAAATAAAAAAACCCAACAAACAGAGACCAAAACAAACAAATCCAGTTACCTGAAATGAGATAACAGAAACCACAACTTCTACACCTGAGATAACAGCTTTATAGTGTCTGGAACATCAACAAGACTGCACCAGAAAGAACCACGAGGAACACAGACCTTTGCAGACCTTGGAAATCACCTAGACTTATCATAGCAACATACTATCCCAAACTGCATGAGGCTAAATGAAGTTTTCATAAGCATTTAGGACATGCCATTGTAGCTAATTCATAAAAGTGGTTAGATCACAACCAAAGATACTGTCCTTATTTCAAGACATGAAAGAGGAAGTGGTAAGTGTGCCGCCAAGAACCTTTGTTCTTTGTTAAATCAGGAGCACACTCCACAGTCTGCTCTCAGAGAAATGCCTCACACGATGCATCTTAAGCTGTGAAGGAAGCAATGCAAGCTCCTTATATAAGAGTCTGAAGGGGGACAAAAGGGCAGAACTCCCTAAACCTAGTAGACAATCTGTCCAAACCTCTGCAAAAAATCAAATACTTTAGGAACAGAAGGACCATCTCTTCAAAATGGCACTTAATTCATTTCAGTGAGTCCACCGAGATGAAAGCTACAACATACTGTGGAGCAAAATCATCAGTAAAGTTTATAGCAGGAGATGCATGAGATGCCTGAGACAAATAGTTCCCAAGAAAATCCAGAAAGGACTGGCAAAGCCAGCTCTCTGAATTTTCTAATGCAGTGCTAGCAGCATTTCTATTATTACATCATGGATTTTACAGGTATTCAGCCGTTATTTTTTCAGGAAGACTCAGAACTATTTACTGTCTTGCGATAGTTCCAAATGTGGGAGAATGTTAATTAAACAACACGTTTCAGCTATATTTCAGTCATGACTAACTACTCAGCTTTATCTGCTGAAAACCAACTGTTATCTTACAGAAAGTTATTGAAGCCAGTTCAAAAATATCTCCATTTGCTCAGCCAATCTAAATACCAGATTTTTATTTTTTTTTTTCCAGAATCATAAAAATTGATTTAAATTATTTTCCTGGGACTGCAAAACAATGCTGTGAGCAAGCAGGGTATAAAATACAGTTCAACTTCACAGCAGGAGAAATAGACTCCAACTAGCATAAGGCTCTTGTAAGACTGCAGCCAAGCCTATCATATATTGTTTCTCTCCAAGACTTCCATTGTTCAGAACTTTTCCAGATTTGCAGGACATTCCTTTTCGACCTATTTCAAAACCAGTGTTATAATGCATAGTTCTGCACTACAATTAAACTTTATCCTTTTAAAATGAAGTGAAAGGTACAAACTTGTGTTCTACATTGAATTTTCTCTAGTTATAAGCATAGCCTCATCTTTTTTGAGGCAGCTAAGGACTATAAAAGCCCACCAGTGCCCCGTACCCCAGGTGGGTTCCCACACAGTCCTCTGTAACTTCTATTCTGGTTCTGCTGTGAACATGAACAGTGTTAGATCAACCTGTATGATTTTTGTATTCAAGAAAGACTTGGTGATTTTCTGCCACACAAAACATTATCTACAAAATTCAGTGTAGCTTCTGAACGGAATGTACTATCATTACAATACCTTTCTCTTCCCTTCCCCACCCTTTCCCTTTCCTCTCTCCTCTGCTCTCCTCTCCTCAAATCACTCCAAATCACGCTGTTGCTTTACCATACTTTTGTGCTGCACTATGATAGTGTTTTGAGAGTGACAGTCGTGCAACACATCCACACAATTTTTTTTGATGCAATTTACTCCATCCAGAGGTAACGCAAATGATTTTTATGGTATCTGCGAGTGGGTTGACATTGAAATGAATGAACTGTTAATGACAGTTGACACAAAACTCTGTCTTTTTGATTCATGGTGGTCAGTCTGGTAACACTGCTCTGATTATGGGACTATACTATAAACAGTGAAGTCATATTAAATTGCTACCCATTGCCACATCCTAAAACTTGCATACTTAGACATTTATGAGCTGCTACACAAAGCATCTTTGAGGTCTGAAGACTTTTCTCAACAAAAAAGCCTGCAAACCTCCTCGTGGATTTCGTGTGCAGAAAGTAGAGTTAGGTAAGATAGGCTGAATAAAAGCACTGGGCAGGATTCATGTACTAACAGACTAAAAAAAAGCAAATTATGTTTCCTTCTTTTTATATGAAAAGCGTAGATTTCAGTCCAATACTTTGTGGATAGACTTCCTCCACTTGCCCTTTATTCGGAAAAAAATCCTTACTATAATTCAAAAGTAGCCACTGATCTTTCTTGTCCTAATTTGAGGGACAGCAGCTTCTCTGAACGGGACTGGACCACCATGCATGTTTGTTGGTGGTTTTTATTAGTCTCAAATTGTAGTTCTTACATTCTCTCTTACCCATTCTTGTCATTCTTGCTTCTTCAAAATAATTTTTTGCATTCTCCTCCCCTCCTTACACTCCCTGATACTGGCTTTATTCACACACAGACTCTGCGTCTCGCTTACTGTAAATCTTTGGTCCTACTTTTGTCTGTGCACCTACTGACTCCGCTGGCTCTGACGCTCTGGCACTTTGTCCTGCTCCACCTTCTCCCCATGAGTTTCCTTCCTCTCCTCCCTCTAATGATTGCTTTCCCTAAATTCCAGTCGTCAGAGAGGTCAGGAACAGACAGGGTCACAACCACATAGAAAAGTGTTTCCTCTACTTCCCATTTTAAGATTTCTGTTCCAGATGGTTACAAGCATTACCTGGTTGTGAATTGCTAGTGTGCATCTGCTCTAAAATTAGGCAACAGAGTGTAAAAGCATTAAATTGCAAAACAGAGAGAGAGAGAGTGCAAATTGCCATGTTGGTTGTTCCAGCTGCTTGCCACACCTATAATTAGCATTGTCTGACAATTCCCATTCCATGGTGTTTTTTCAGTTCTGAATACTTTGCCAGATCTCCATCCCCATAGCTTAAATTTTCCAGATGCTTTAAGAACATCTGCTTTAAAGGAAAGTACCTGTCAAAATGGTGTAAGTATGAATCCAAAGAGAAGCCAGCTTTGCTCACATTTTACTCATGTTAAAGAATGCAGGTAAATTTTTGTTTGGAAACCTTTATATCCCCATATTTGGGGACAGAAGTTTGAAGCTTAACAGTGACCTTTTTCTCACATACATGGGAGTAGACAAGATGGGGAGGAGGGTAGCCTGTGACAGAAATCTTAAGTATTGAATCTTGGAACTGAGGAAAAATGGTTAGAGTGAAAAGGAAAAAGCAGTCTACACAAGGCAGAAGGATTGGAGCCCACTAGGATGTGGGGAGAAGAAGAGAAGAGAAGAGAAGAGAAGAGAAGAGAAGAGAAGAGAAGAGAAGAGAAGAGAAGAGAAGAGAAGAG
>WTSP01012688.1:85818-97012 GCA_025331215.1 Actenoides lindsayi | reverse complement strand
GAAGAGAAGAGAAGAGAAGAGAAGAGAAGAGAAGAGAAGAGAAGAGAAGAGAAGAGAAGAGAAGAGAAGAGAAAGCATTTCATCATTCTTCTGCTGTAGCAAATGTGATGTGGGCAAACTAATCCCTTCCATTCTGGTGAGGACACACAGGAAGGATGGGAATATGCCTAATCAATCTAAAGGCTTCAAATGGCTTATATGGAGCATCAGTATCATTCCCATGTTAGTGAAGTCACTTTTTAGTGATTTAAAAATCTAATAAAGTAGGTCTTGTACTGTGAAGCATGTTCTATTTGCCTTTTAAGCCCTGGGAAGTGGCATAAAACAAACCTGTCACAGGAAAAAAAAAAAAAAACCAACAAAAAATCTGAGAAAATGGCACAGTTGCTTGCATTGCCTTGTCCTCATCTCTCCAGCTCTATAACATAATCTTTCACTGCAGGACTACATACCATTGGTTGGCAAAGACCCTGTACCTCATTCAGTGCAAGCAAGATCCTATTCAAAGATGCCTTCCAGAGAAGGCTGTTGACCCTTCAGCCTTGCTTCTTTTGCTGCAGAAGTTATAAAGTATGTGATAAAGTAGATTTATATCTTCCAGAAGAGAAAGGATCATTCCACAACTGAACACTTCCAAGAATAAGCAGATTCTGTATTTGTCTCTGCCACAGACTTCCACAAAAGGTACTTTATGGACCTGTGTTGTTTCAGGGAATATGCATATCTCCCTGGTACATGGAAGGAGCAAAGTGCCTATGGTTAACAAATCCCCTGACTATGCTTGGTTTTCAGCCTGCCTATCATCTCATTCCCAAACACCCATCTCTTTTTGTTCCCAGATGGACATCATGGATGTATCCTGGACCTGGATCATCACTTCCCCAGTCTGGGGTAGTTGATGGAGCCTGTTCCCAGCACCCACCTCTGGCCCTCATGGGAAAGCATCCCATCAGTTAGGACACAGCCTGCACTGGGGTAACTGTCAGTCCCAAGGCCCCTGTCAAGCAGAGGAGAAAGGTGCTGTGAAGCTCTAGACAGCCTACATTTGGGTTCACTTGTAACACACTTAGTCTCCAGGTAAGAACTAGGTCAAACTGTGACAAGAAATCATCCTCCAGAATACTAGGTTAGATCTGCTTAGAACTGCCCAGATCCTGCCTCTCCTGGACATATGGCATATGCCCTTTAGATTCCTGTTTTCTTGTTCTTCCATTTCATAAATGCTGTTCACCTTCTACCAGAATCATATGGTGACTCAACATCCATGAGAGTTGATGTTCCTCATTCATCTCCCACATACCTCCCCTTTTGAAAGGGTATGAAGTTAAAGCACCTTTTACAAAGTGCTTTGGCAGTGCGTCAGATCTCTCCACCCCCAAACACCTTTTGCTTTCAGAAACTGTATCTGAGTTGGACACTGGCACCTATAAAAAGCTCTCTCTTGAGTGCCATCTGTCAATGAGTCTTCACCAAGGCTATAAAACAAGGGCACTGACAAACACATGCCAAAACACAATGCACGTCACTTTGAGCATTTACAAAAAATATTCCAGGTTATATAACGAGGGCAGCAGTCCTATATGGTTTCTTAGCCTCTTTTACGTCAGCCTCCTATCAGAGCTGGCATTTGATGTTGGCTGTACGCCTTTTTCCATCAGTCAGCCTTGACAAAGGAGATATCATGTGCCCCTTTGCCAGTTTTAACACCAGAGTCAAGATGCTGAGCAGCCACAGCAAGTGAAAACCCTGCGGTGTGATGCAGTTTGAGGTAAGTAGAGATGATGTTTTCCAGGAAAAATGCATCCAAAGTAGACGTAAGCCCATTGGACCTAAAGCATGAATCTGTGGATCAGGTGATAGGACAATGGCCTGATAATTAGGATGCTGGATGCTCACCCCAACTCTGCTACGTACTTGCTGTATGACCTTGAGCTTTTTCTCTCTCTGCTCACTGCTATTCTTTTGTTCATCTTAGCTATTCCAGTTAGAAACTTAACACTTTCTCCAGGCGTCTTATTTGACAGATCCTGTTACCATTCCCAGCATTTTTTACATTGTATGATCACCTTCAGTGATTTGGCGCATTCCTCCATGGCAAATTTATGTAAGATGAATCCACGCCGTGCAAATGTGCATAGCTTGGTGGTGGTACCTGGTACCTGGTAAGGTAGTTGTGTTCTTCCTTGGCAGCAGCAGTTCCTGACTCTGTGCTGGCCAACAGGCAGGTGCAGGAGGAGATATCTGGGTGTCTGACAGCTGCCAAAATATCTGCCTTCTGTCCTCCCCAGGATAAAGACAGCAGGCAGAATTTGTTGCATGTACCTCTTCGACACAGCTGCAGCACTACCAGCAGCTTCTAGCCTGGGGACACCCGCTACAGCTGACTGAACCAGTACATGACTGTAAACCAGTCCACTGCTGTGGAGGAAGACCTGCCGTGTTTCCAACAGCAAGCTGCCCTTGTACCACCTCACTGGGCTTGGGAGCCCAGGGCAAACTTATCCGGCACTAGCCCAGGAGCACAGGCATCACCTATCTCTGCACACTGCAGCTACAGTCCCATGTTCAACGGTGAAACCCTAGAAAAGACAATCCTCAAAGAGATCTGGCAAATGGGGAAGGCACAGGGGAAGGCTACTCTAATCTCAGCAGCGGAGCAGCATGAGGAGAGGTGGCACTGAAATGGCAGCTAGTGACAGCAGGCAAGTGAGTGAACTAATCAGCAAATTTGACTAATGATCTCAAATGCGAATTCACTTCCAAAAATTCTGTAAGAAGCTCTTAAAAATAACATTCTTGCTGAAGACAATGAGGAAGACAGCTGTCTATTTCCCTGTCTTTTCTGACTGCAAAGATTTAATGGTTTAATTTTTATTCCTATTCTTAATATTGAACAAGCAAGGAAGGAGTCATGAAGTAGAATAACAGTGAAAAATCTACAGAAACCTTTATTACCATTTTCTGCACTGGTTTCATAAAGAGCCATCACCAGGAAAAGAGATGATTCACTGGACCCCAAGACCTTTCCTTGGTGAAACTAATAATGTTAGTGAGAGGATATGGTATGCAATGACATGTCTCTGGCTGTCACTGCATTCAGAAGTTCAGGTCCAGGAGTAGAGAGAAGGGATGAAGATAACTCAAGAAGAACAAAGAGGACAAAACACTTGAGTTTTAAGCTGAGATTTTAGGCCATATGGTATAAAATCGACTCTATAAGACAGAATGGGCAAGTAATTACAGTACATTCTTCTGCTGTATTACTTTGCTTTTCTTTCTGAATTTCTTTTTGTTAAAACAGAACTCAAATAAAACCAAAATGAAACAAAAACAAACAAATGAAAGAAACAACAACGATACTTTAGATACTTGAAAATTTACATCTTCTCTCATCTCCTGTTTTGTTTAGAGCCTTTTCATAAAAGCATCAACAATAAAGAGCTGAAAAGAGAAGATGAACTGGGAAATCAACGACTAGTCCCAAAATAGAAAAGGAAGAGATAGTAGTCTTGTTTCCTGACATGAAAAGTCCCACAAGGGAAGGCAACAGGCTTAAAAAAGAAAAAAAAAAAACACTTCCTTCCAAGACATTTTTCAGATTTTCCCCAATTTTTTTCAGACCAAAATATTGTCAACATCAAATCCTCCCCATCACTTTTCAATTAAAACAGCATTTTTTTTAATAGAAAACTTCTTGTCAAAATGTCACGACGAACTCTATTCAGCAACTTCTGTTGCCGTGGAGATTTTCCCAAGGTTACAAATAGATCATTAGATATAATATTTTCTCAGCCAAGCTGCTTCTTGCTTACCCAGCAAAGGAGCTGGCCAAAGCACCACTCCCAAGAGCATTCACCTGCAAGGAGGAAGGGGTGGGCCAGCCTGAAATGGAGATTGCAACATTTTCTAGGCGAGTTGAGTCATTTTGTGAGATACCTAGCCTGCTTACAGTTATTCCTGACTTTATTTTTTATTTTAGCTTCCTTTTCTAGATAAAAGTATCTGGGAATCTCTAGGCCCTAAGCAAATGTTTAGTAGTGTTTTCCTCTAAAGGTAACATGCCGAACTCTCCACTCCTATGTCTGAATTTTAAGCTACACCTTTGCCTTTTTTTTTTCCCTGAAAAAAAAAACTTAATCTTGCCTTTTTATGACTTCAGTTTATATGGCTTCTATCTCCATCTATTTTTAGCGAGCCAGGAATGGTATACAGCAGTTAGCCGCTGATACCAGACATCGCTAAGTGAGAATTAGGCTCCAAGGACAGTAATTAAACCCTTTTTGTTAGCGGTGCTTCCAGTTTGAACTTTCCGAGTACAGATCATGCCTGTCTAGACTCAGATACTAAGTTTCTCAGACAATGACATGGTCTTGCCCATG
Source organism: Actenoides lindsayi (assembly GCA_025331215.1). Lineage (NCBI taxonomy): Eukaryota > Metazoa > Chordata > Aves > Coraciiformes > Alcedinidae > Actenoides > Actenoides lindsayi. Next base: position 92,633 of record WTSP01012688.1, on the reverse strand, counting down.
TTTGCACACACGGATGCACACACACCTTTACCCAAATAACAGTAATGAGCTACATCACCCCTGACCTGATAAAACCAATTAAGTAGGGTGTTTTAAGCAGTATCCCATGGAGGAGTTACTCTGGGACGTATCTGTCGAACAGCAGGGAAGAGCTCTCTTCACTATGTAATACAAGACACCCACTTTCTGCTTTCATTCATCAATAAGAGGACTTCCCACGGCTGCTTTTTTGAATCCAGAGTTCCCTTGTTCTTCATCTTTCCTGACAGCATATTTTCATGAAGCTTCTTGAGTATCGGCTCCAAAACCAGCTCCTATCCACCTATCAGAGAAATGATCTCAGTACTCCTTGCCTTAAATGCACGCAGTCCCACTTTTTGTGGTTTACAAATCTTTAACAACATGGTAAACTCTCCTTTAAGGCAAGAGGAAATGGACCCAAAAGTGCCACAGCCACGGGACATTAGGCACTCGTCCAGTATAAATTCACTCTACTGGTTCAGATGCAATAAAGCATTTTTGATGGATTAACTTTATGCCAGATCAAGCACTGCCCATCTCTGCATGGCCACTGTAAAGCCTGAATAAACACACAAAGCCAATATCCACAACCGAATGCATTCAACAGAGGTGTGATCATGTGCCTGTCCTCATCTGTCTTAGGTTTGCACCACGGGGTGACCCAAGAGATGGTATGTCAGGCAGGAACAGTCATGGTACCAAGGCTTGGGGGGGATTAATTCACAGTCCATACAGAAGCGGGGGATTCTCCCCTGGATCATGAGATTATGACTGGGTCTGTGGAAGCTGCACTTGGTGGGGCAACTTCTGCTTTTCCAGCCAACACCACCTTAGGTTTGCCCTCCTCCCAAGGGTGTGGGAAAGGGCCCACACCCCAGCAATGCAGACTAACTGGTTGCACCTCGAGGGTTTGGCCTCAGCCCTCTGAAGTAGGGCAGTTTCATCACCCTAATAAAGGGTGGACTGCACCACTCCTTGGTGACAATATCTGAACTCTTCGGAGTAGACTGCTCATAATGATTAACAGAGTCTGCCATTCCAGTTGCAAAGCTATTGATGATAGGTTATCACTCATCAAACATGTCTGTAGGTTGGAAATTTTTCAGTGGTTTTACAGCTTCCCCAACCTTTGGCCATGCTATGCTTAAGCAAGTCAATAAAAATGACTGCTTCAGCAACAACTGGAGATAGGAAGTTGGGCATAGTTAGTGTGCTTTCAAGACCTAAGTGGACAACAGTGGAAAATAACCTGCTTACAAAGTGAACTTCAAATGCTCTCACAGTGTGGCCTTATTGAAAAAAGAATGGTTAAATAGTAGTTGTACACGTCTCAGGTCCCTTTAGAGCAAGGCCAAGGAGACAGTAAGGAGACAAGAAAAAGAACTTGCTACTCCTAGGGAAGATGGGAAATTTGAGATCATAGTTTCACAGTAACAAGTTTTTAGCAGAAACATCCCATCCTGGAGCTCCAGCTTCACCTCCCATTGTCCAATCAAATCCTTCACAGCTGCACTGTGAAACATCACCCCTGCACCACCACCTCTGACACCCTGTCATGAACTCCATGAAGGAGCCAATCTGAACTGAAAACAACACAAAGGTCATTTTTTAATGTGGATTAGTTCCTTGATCTGGTTCAGGACATCTGTATTGGCTGATTGAGAGTTCCTGACTGTCCTGGGGAAGAAAAGAGTATGTGAAGGCATAGGAGAAACAAGCAGGACCCCTTTATATCTGGCACTGCCACCAGTTGCCTCATACTGTGGAACCACAGCCTAAGGTCCTACCCTCTAAGAGGTCTAACCTCTTGAAAGAAAAAAAAAAAAAAGAAAAGACTAACCAACCTCTAAGAAAAAAATTCAGACCACTTTGTGATGTCTTCATAGGTCTGGATGTGGCATCCTGCTGAACTACTACACATTGCTGTATATGTGTTGCCTGGTAAAGAATCCTTCAATTTATAATGATTTTTACAACTGTCTCTTGATTAAGACTCTTCCTTTGTAAAGGAAAAAAAAAAAAAAAAAAGCTCTCTCTCCTCTATATTACAAATACATATGATGATGTAAGAAATGCCAAGGAAATTGTGAGGAAAAATCAATGCCAAGGAAATTGTGAGTAGTACTTAGGAGGAGCTCGGAAACAATGGAAATAAGGACCATCAGAAAAACTAAGCAAGTTTGTTTCAACAAGTAACAATAACAAAAAGTCAAAGCAACAAGGTGTTCTTCTAGGAAACCAGAATAGTGACCAACATGCTCTTCAACCATAATATGATCTAGGAAAAACAAATAGGTAAATTGCAGGTATTGTCCTTTCTTAAGTCATTAAACTACTGGGCAATAGTTTATCACCATTCAACGTAGTTGCCTAAAGCTTTAAATCTGGCTGTATGATTATTAAAAAAACCAACACTGTGAACTGTAACTGCTGTACTCCACTCTGCTGTGGGATTTTCTAACCCCATTTCAGTTCATGTGACTAAGCTCAAGGAAAAGAGGAGATTTTTACCATCCTATCTCTGCTAAATTTTTATTGAAGAAATAAATCGGCCTTCAGTTGTGTGCACCTGTACTCAAAAATGGAGCCAATAAAATCAGGAAATCGCTTTTCAGTGTTTCCCAATACAGAGTATCTGCTTATTCAGATCTGTCAGGTTTTGTAGGTTGTTAAAAAATAATCAGTGAGAGGAAAGCATAAAAGAAAGAACTTGGCCCTTAACATGTCCTGTACATTAAAATATTTTTGAATATTCCTTCTTGAACTCCATTCTGGAATAGTCTCATTAGCATGGTTTAGGACTCATTAATTCACCTTGCCAATATTATCAGAAGTTCTCTCGCTTGCCAGCTATTCCCTGTTCAAAGAAAGGAGAAACGTGGCACAGTTATAGATATAATTATAATAATAAACCAATTCAGAGATGTGAATTGCATTCATACCTATGCTGAAGATTGCTCTGTGGTTTGCTCTGCAGGCTCTCCTATCCATTGCCCTTACCCTGTTCCTGAGATTTGGAAATTCTTGTGTCCGCACAGGACTCTTCAGGTGGAAGACCAAGCCTTGTTGACAGGCTAGTGTAGAACGTATGAACAGTCCTTGAATCAAGGATGAGAAAGAGCCTCCCCAGCAGTGAGTTGTCCCCAGCCATCCACAGAGTATCCATGCTCTAACTTCTATGCACCAGTGGCCACCTATCTCATTTTTAAAGGTACCTAAGAAGAGCATATGGATTCTTATTTAGCCTAGGCACATGCCTACAGCCTAGGATGACCCAGGAGAAAAAAAAGTGAGGTTCAAACCTGCTGCGCAATTGAGCACTTAGTGTTTGATAGTTAAGTAGCTGCAGCCTGCTTTGCACCTCACTCTGAGACTCTGCCTTTCCATGGGCTGCCCTGGAGCCACAGGGTCTAACAGCAGGCTCCGAATGCCGCGCAGGGAGCCCAGACCCTGCAAGGTAAGTGCCATTTTGACAACGCTGAAGTGCCTCTGTAGATTTAGCCATTGGTGTCTAACCAGTGCCAGAAATAAATACCTATTAGTTTCAGCTGGCAGAGCTGGAGTAATAAATCCACAACTGATTTTTCTCTTTACTGTGTCAGGTAGTTTGCTGCTTACAACTGCTCCCCGTGCTCCCTCCGGGCCAGATTTGCAATTTGTTCCCTCTTGATACCAAAGCATTTGCAAGTCATATTCTTCAGGGTCATAAACCTTCCTAATGATTAAATTAATAGCAAGAAATTCCAGCTTGAAGGACTGACAAAACTGGTCATTGGAAAACTACTGTCCTATTTTTTTTTGTCCACAGGGAAAAAAAAAAAAAAAAGGTGTTATGGACATCATTCCATGTAGAGTTGTTTTCCATTTCAGTTTGTTATCTTTTCATTCAGCTTTGTGATTATTGGACCCAAAAAAAAGTTCTTATAAAAGCAGAAACTGCCATTCAGAGCAAACTCTGAAGTATTTTGGTTAAAGATATTAATTTTCCTACTGTGTTACCTTCCATGCTATCGGTAGACAAAAATAAAAGCCAATCTATGCAGTCCAAAAATTAAATAACCTTGCAGAAATAAAATGTTATTGTATATTTGACAAATAAAGAAAATATTTTAAGATCCACCTCTAAATATGCAAGAGAAAAATATTTAGTGTGTTTTATCCATGTTCAGTAAGCAAACAATTTCCTTTCATTCCAGAAGCGCTCCCAGCAACGCGATGACACCAACCACACTTCCAGTACAAGCCTGTGTCAAGCTCTACACCTGCGTATGATAAAGACGGTCACATGAAAGGATAAGGGCATCAACTGGCTGATGATAGAGACTTAAGCCTCCTAAATCACACAGCAAAGATAAATTAGAGCTATCTGCCACCTACATCAGATGGTGAAGGAGGCAGGAACACAATGCTCTGGATACCACTTAGTGGCATAATGGAGCCGGTATCTCGTGTTCTAGTGTGTCAAATTCCAGCAGTGCCAGTGAGATCAGAACAGAGTCACAGCAAGGTCACTGCAATCTGTCAGCAGGGTAGCTTCAGCCAAGTACCTCATCCTAATCCCTGTCTGCTGAAAATCTAGCGGAGGAGAAATGCCTGTAGCTAAAATGTGCCTGAAGCAATATCCTCCAATGGCACCAGGCTGCAAGCAGAGCAGTGCTACACAAAATAATAAAAGGCAGTTGATTTTAATTGTTAAATGAGCACTTTTTGTTTTGATGCAGAAATGTGCTGAAGTCTATTGACAGAAACAGAAGGGACATCAGCTGTGTGGCAGGGACACGGTACAATAAAAACACCTTTGAACTGCACATCACCTCCCCCACCTCCAGCTTGGAAAAGCTACCTCTGTATGGAAAGGTGGCTATGCCCATACTCACCCCTTCGCTAGCTCACCCTGACGAGTTAGTTCGATATAGTAATTGTAGCAAGAAAGTGCTACTCAAACGATTTATCCTCCCAGCATCCCTTGGCAGGCAGAGAAATAGCGTACCCGCTGCATAAGGCATGAGGCACGAAGCAAAAACCCTTCTCTTGACTTTTGCCAGTCCCAGAGGTAATTAATCAGGGCTCATCCGCACGTGCTGGCCCGCCCTGCTACAGTAGGGCCACGCTTGCAGCATTAGCGTGCTCTGTCACACTTCACGCCTGCCCCGAGGCGGTGCGCAGCCACAGCAAGTGATGCAGCTGCCATAGCAGAGATGGTGAGGAATACAATTTCTCTGTCACGCTCAGAGTGCCTGGAAAGCAGGACAAAATCCCACGTTCGGGCCGCGGTATGTTTGTTGCTTTGCATGCAGATACAACCCTTATGTGCATGTTGCAAAAAAAAAAAAAACATCCTTTATTCTTCCACGTGCGGTGAAAATCCTTGATGCTAAAAAAGTCGCTGCCCTACTTTGGTCAAAGTATGTGCAAATATAATCGGGAGAAAGACCCACTCCTAGGGATTAGAAGACTCATTAGTCCCATCTTTGTTCTTTTTGAGGTCCACTGGCTCCTGTCGCTTGCTCATTCTGCCATTAATCTTCTGTCTGTTGAGAATTAAAGGGACTTATCCTCAGGGAAGAAATTTGGAGTTAAATTTAACTTCTAATTATTCAGAACAGTTGTTGAAGTAAAGGAGGTAGGTAGGCCAGTTGGTGGAAGACACAATAGCAGCAGTGGTTATGCTGTGCCCTTTTCAGACTTCTACAAGTTTCCATTCAGGTAAAGTTTCACATTGCAGCTGGCCAGATCCAAGAGCCAGATCTTGCTGCTACAAGAGGGAGGATGCCTCCTCTGCCATTCCTTTCTACGCATTCCTGCTCCATCCTTTGCGTGGCTTGCCAGCTCAAAGGAGCTGATCTAGCCCAATAAACCCTCACAAGAATATTCACTTGCTAATGTTGTGTTAGCTTTTTCATGGGTTCAGTTAGTTGAACTGGCCTACCAAGGGCAAGAGGGAAAGAAGGGAAGAACTGTGCAGCTGGTGACCAGGGGAAGACAGGGAGAAATGAGAGAAACTAGCTTTTTCATGAGACAGTGACCTTTAGATCTGCTGTGCTATGAGACTTCACCCTTACATACTAAAAAGGAAGAAAAAAACCCCATTTATTTATAATGTATGGGGTGACACCTTCCATTTGTACCACAGAAGTCTATCTTGCACTGAAAGAACTCAAGTTATCAAGTGGCAGTACAGAGACTGCAGACTACAGAGGCAGACAAGAGATGTTTTTCTTACAAAAGAATTACTGACTGTAATTCTTAGCAAGTGAAAAATTCTGTCTTATTCCTCTCCAGAAAGAATTTCAACCAGCTAGGCAATAGTCTGGTATGTGATAACCTACAGGGTGTCTAAATAGGCAAGTGGTTTGAACAGGTAGGGAAGCATGTAAACACCTGGCAATTTAGATTTGATTAAGAGGTGAACAAAATATATTAAGCCTGTATATAAATGCTTCTTATTTTGAAAAATCCGACTAATTCACCTTCTGTGAAGTGCTAGCTTTCCTCTTTTTTCTCCATTTGCCAGCTCTTTTGAAGGACCTGAATGAAAAAGGGATCCTAGGAATTACAGAGGGAAATAGGATTTACAATCCTAGCAGAGCCATTCTATCAACTCAGAAATACAACTGTGGTCACATGGAAAACCTACCCAACAATAAAGCCCCGCTTGCCTTTTCTGCTTCCTCATTCCTGAAACAAACAGTCTGAACAGTGTGATCAGGAAGAATAAAGTGGAAAATTCATCGACAAATAAGCAACGGTGCTATCTCCAAATAGAAAGCTGAAGGTGAGCTTTCAAGATGAAG